>AWOL01S0041459.1:0-48364 GCA_000715115.1 Nicotiana otophora | reverse complement strand
CCCTAGAGGAAGCGAATAGAGTTTTCATAGGCAGATGGTATTGGAAAGGAAAAATCTTTCCACTAAACTGGTGGATCCCTGATGAGGATGCAATGCAACAAGGACCCCAACACCACTGGTTGACTTCACGTCCTACTATAGTTATGGTCATCAAACATATTCTAGTGAGTCAGCCACATGTTTGGAGGACTAGTTGAGATTGACTCTAACACGCAGGGGATGCAAAATCTATGTTGGGTTAAAGTACGAATAAAGGTTGAGGCTCAAAGAATTCCAAAGGAGATGGATCTCGAAATTGAAACACAAATGTAGGGTCTCGTTTTGGCTGGAAAACACCTCTTCCGGTCAAAGTTTCACCATCTCTTCAAATTCAAATATTTATTGCTATGAACGGCCGATATCAGCACACTCCCCACCTTTTGGCCAAGCGCAATCTCAACTGATTCCTCCCTCCCACAACAGAACAAAACCCTCACAAATATACAAGCCCAATCTACACAAAAAAATACCCAAGCCCACTCCCTGATACCAAATCTAATACAGAACACAACCGTAATCATTTACCCAAACCACAATCTACCCAAAACCACCCATCAGAAACATTTTCGATCACCGTACTCACACGACTTTTCTCCCAAACTCCGCAAACCAGCGAGCACACCTCTCTTAGAGCCCAATCCCCACATACACAATCCTTTATCTAAACCTGCGACCGACCTTCCTCAATCCAACAACCCAAGCCTTTCCCCACCCAAATAAAACACCAATACCGGTACCCAGACTAAAAGAGCACTGATGGAAGCCGTAATGCACTGATTTGATGCAGCTGGTAGAGAATAATACTGAGCCTATTGCAGTTAACTCTAACGAAGACGTCCATCTTCTCCCTTGGTACTCAAATGAGGATTATCCCAGTTTGCATGCATCTACCCCAGCCACGGCTAAAACTGAATATTCACTGTGGGCCTGAGGAAACGCAACTAAGGTGAGTGAACTTCTGGAGTGAGTATGGAAGGGATAGAAGATCTGATCATTGGGTTCTTATTGAATGTCAAAGGATGCTGAAAATCACAAATAAGCCAGTCAATGATGACAGTAACACCCAATTCTCGGGAAGAGGTCAAAAAGGGTTCTGCAGGTCAAAAATCTTCTTGGGCTCCATATCAATTATGTGGCTGGTACAAGTAAAGGTAAAGGAAGGAAAAGGAAGGAAAGTCTCATATCTGATGCAGCAATGAAATTGAAAATTATGTCTTGGAATGTCAGAGGCATCAACGATCCAGAAAGGAGTATACGGAAGCTATTGTTCAAAAAATGCAAGGTTGATTTCATATGTTTACAAGAAACTAAATTGGAACATTTTCAACTTTAGTTTGCTAGCACACTTGGGCCCAGTAGAAGGGCTGGCTTTGTGGCATTGGAAGCTGAAGGCACCAAGGGAGGAATTGTGATTATCTGGGATAGAGAATCTTGGGAAGGAACTGAAGTTCTTAGAGGTCACATTCTATCTCACTGCGCTTCAGAAATTTCTTCACTGGTTTTGAGTGGGTGCTTTGAGGGATTTATGGCCCCACAAACAGCACTGAAGGTCTACAAGTTTGCTCAAGTTATCTGCAGTCAAGGGCCTCATCGCCGAGCCATGGTTAATCTGGGTGACTTTAATGTCACCGGGATTTTGGGAGAAAGAAGACACAGCAGCAGAGCTACAGGAGAAATGGAGGAATTATCTGATTTTGTTGGCGAGCTCAGAATTGTTGACCCCCCACTCACTGGTGGTCAATTCACTTGGTCGAGAGGTCCCTCTAACTCAAGAGAATAGACAAGTTTCCATTTTCTACAGAATGGGACAATAATTTCAGTAATATCAAGCAGTCTTTGATGCAAACAGCTGCCTCAGATCATTTTCCTCTCATGTTTGCAATGCAGACAGTGGTCAAGCAAATTCCTACTACTCCAAATTAGAAACATGTGGCTGGGGCGTGAGGGTTTTGAGAAATTGGTGAAAAAATGGTGGAATTCATTTCACATTTATGGCAGCCCGGACTTCATTTTGCGGAAAAATTACAGCAACTAAGAAGCAAAGCTGAAGGAGTGGAATCAGCACATCTTTGGAAGATTGGAACATAGGAAATCTGAATTTTTGAGAAAAGTGCAGTGGTTTGACAAGGAAGCAGAAGCCAGGAACTCACTGAAGATGAAAAGCTCCTCAAAGCTGAATCGTTCATAGAATTGGAAAAATTGCAAGATTAGAGGAAGTATCATGGAGACAAAAATCGAGGTCCTTATGGCTAGAAAAGGGGACAAAAGCACCAAGGTTTTTCACAAGATCACAATGCTCGTAGGAGATACAATCATATTGATGCCCATTGGAGACCTTCATGGGTAGAATGGTTTAGGCTGTCAACATATAGAAGTATTTATGTTGCTTTACATACAGTGATGTAATTTACGTAAAAAAAGATCCATTCCAATGCAATAAATCACTGTGCACGAATTAAAAAATAAAATTGTAAAGATATTCAGGCATCATAACATTTCTTACCTTGTAAAAACAACTAGTCCCAAATGGGCAAGTCCCACTCCCAAAGTCAAAGTGCTTGCAGTCGATAGATCTGAAAACAGGAAATAAGAAGAATTACTTCAAAAGAAAAGGCACATCAGCAACAAAAAAAAAAATTGTTTTAGAGAAGCTGGGGCATGGTAGCATACTAATTAAAAACTTTATGAAGCATAAAAATACTTCCTCAATCAATCAAAACTTAGCCTCATCACAGCAATGTAATAAATAACTATTATAAAGCTAAATCCTTTCTAGATTTTCAAGTTTACCCTTTAAATGTTCATGTAGATCATTATAAAAGCTTGAACATAAAAGTAGCTGAAATGTTTCATGATAATGAAAGCTCAGGATCATACTAATTACTTTGAACGAATGGCAGAACGTAATCAAGGAAAACGTTACTGTAAAAGAGGTGCGCCTCTGGAGAGAGAGTTCAATAATCCAGTCATAGGAATTCACCAGTTCTGGTAGATTGGTAATGCACAAGGTCCAAACAATTCTTTAACAGTACAAGTCTGGGTAATCAAATTAAGCTTCCAACACAACTCACATAAGCTACCATCCTTGTTCCATTCAATTTTTTCCTTGATGATGCGGATTTTTGGTAATCCACAACTTTCTCCCCGAGAGTAAAACCCCTGGTGTGTTAGAACAAAAATATACAGCATCCATTTCATTTAAAATCAGAGTCCACTATGTCCAAAAAATTCAAGAAAATGACCATGAAACTTCAACATAAGGATGAACATCTCGAATAGGATGAGAAATGTCTCTCCCAAAGAAGCCTGTTCCACGCAGCAATCTTCCCATATTCTTATCTATTCTCTATCCAAGAATCATTTCTTGTTTTCCCATCCACCACTTTCAATTTCACTAAATATATGAGTTCAACTCAAATCTTCCTGACGCATCTCAGTATAGCCACCCCATGAGATGCTGTAAAAGGACATGTACACCATTCCTTTCGATACTATATCGAGCGCCCTGATTAATTTCTTGCATGAGCTTTCCCATCTGAGGATGTTTCTATCAATGTTAATTCTGCCAACAAAATATCGTCTTCTCTCTAATAGCTCATATAAGACTGATAATCTTCCTCCAACTTCCCAAGTTCAAATGATTTTCTCAAGAAAATTTTCCTTCCAATGCAATAGTTAGTTTGTATGATTTAATTTCTCCTT
This sequence comes from Nicotiana otophora, assembly GCA_000715115.1. NCBI lineage: Eukaryota > Viridiplantae > Streptophyta > Magnoliopsida > Solanales > Solanaceae > Nicotiana > Nicotiana otophora. The sequence continues at coordinate 44,623 of AWOL01S0041459.1, read as the reverse complement.
GTCATGTACTAGGCTTGAAGTTACTCTAAATCCAATCCCTAACCTTACCAGAAGAGTAATCAATGAAAATGATATCTGTCGCAAAGACGCCGTTGACTAAATATCTCAATAATAAGACCTAAACTACAGCACCCCACAAGCTTAGCTAAGCTTCACCACCTTCAGAACTACGTACTTGTTTCTTAGCAGATGTGTGGAACTTGAAACCATTTGCGCTGTTCTGGAATATATTCACCTAAATATATCTTATAGATAGATAGCACATCACAACCCTTGGGGTGCGGCCATTCCCCGGACCCTGCAGGAATGCGGAATGCTTTGTGCACCGAGTTTTCCTTTTATATCTTATAAATAGCATTAGCATGCTCATAAACACTGACAAACAAAAACAAAATAAACATCCACTTTAAACAAGACAAGATATGGCACAAAATCTAAGAACCAATTTCAAATTTGACTACATCAAAAAATGCAATTGTTATCCAAGCTACAACGGGCACTCTTAGAGATCATCATATTCAACAGGACACTCACCAAAACTTGTCTGAAAAGTATAATCAATAATAAGGTGTGCAATGGGGATGGATAAGTTGGTGTTGTATCCAAATTCCCACATAATATGAAAATCCTTGTTTTGGACAGGTCATGTGAAGTGTTGCCAAGGGCTCACCTAATGCGCCCTTAAGCCCTGAAACTAGGTGCAAAATAGGTTGTGCCCTTCACCTTAGTTAGGTGACGCTTCAACGCTAGCACCAATGGACTAAGTTGTACGCCTCATCCCCATGGGCTCGATCTTGAAGAGCATGTCAGCAAACAATAAATATTTCTTCTACCTGTAATATTTTCAAACTTTTATCTACATAATTATTGTTTGGGTTTATAAGTATTATTCTTGAACTACATATATAATTTTTTTAATCTTTTTCTTCATTTGCGCCTTTCTTTACTACAGGACGCGCTTTAATTGCGCTTTACGCACAAACTTCAGCTTATTTTAGATCTTTACCTTTGATAACACTAGCCATGTGCATGTTTAGCTCTTAATGCTATTTGTCAAAATAAGCCTTGAGAGCCTAACTCACACCCTAAAAGCTAGCGCAAGGCTTATTTTGACATGGTATCAGAGCAGGCAGAGGTCCTGAGTTCGAGTCTTACCGCCACCCAATATTAAAAAGAATTTTCACGTGTTGGCTCATCAAAATGAATCAAGCCCGCTCGTGAGGGGGCGTATTGAAGACACAATTAAGTAAATAAAAGTGTGTTCTCTCTAATAGCTTAAGCTTTTAGATGAGATGGTCACGCACTTCAACACTATTTACAATAAAAAGGAAAAACATATAACAAACACATTTCTCAATTTCCAAGATAGCAGTACAGCTACATGAATTCCCACTGTCCATTTTTCCATTTGAAACAGTTTCATTGTGATATTCAATAATTCAAGTTCTTTGACACGAGAAGTTCTTAATATTTTCTACTAATATGCAAATTTCCAACGGGGTTAAAAAACTCTTAGCAAAAATTAGATCTAATGTAAACTTTATTCCAACTAGTTGGTACTGCATAGGCTTATCTTTTCCCTCCAACATCTTCTATACTTCACTAAATCTGCATGGATTCCAAGAGATTGTACGCCTTTCAAGACTTCCTTTCGTGTGATTCTAACTCTATCTTATCCCCTTTTAAAGGCATCATGATTTCAGACATGCTAGTTCATGCATTCGGAGGTCTACTTAGAACAAGAATAAATCATCTGATGCGACATTCTCTCATTTTATCCCATATATATGCTATTTGTATCTTCTACCAAATGTGTCATTTTTAATCTTGTTTTTTTATATGACTGCACATCCATCTTAACATTCACATTTCTACCACACTCATCTTGTGAATATGTTGGACCACAAGAGGCTCCACATTCGCTCCGATAATACATAGCTAGTCTTACAATTGTTCAATAGAATGCAAAATACGTACGGAAAAAGAAAGAGCGAGTGATAAACCTGAGTTTTGTTTTGTAGTTGTCAACTATTTTTTCCTTCTCTTCTTTTGTGAAGTACCAAATAACACTTGGAATGATAAAATATGAAAGCTTCCGGCATATGGGACAAGCCCTCAGTGCAGAATTCACATCCATCCCAGAGGAAGAACTGCCACGCCAATTCCTGATACACGATATACAAAATGGATGATCACACTCGGAAAGGATCCCAAACTTCCTCTCAGCTGCTGTTGACTTGGAAAGAACACATTCAAGGCATACACTACATTCTATTTCTTGACTACGCTTCAATAAATCAATGTGCTTTTGCCTGTTCTCACACGTTTTTACATGCTCCTCTCTTTCCTGAGGCCTGGATGGATGCAAGCAATGCTTCCCACAGGTTGGACACAAATCTCCATGAATATGAAGACACTTTTCTCCACGATGACAATTACCAGCAGCAGCAAAAGCACAGATCGACCTATCAGCTGGATTAACACTCCTCAACTCAATCATGTCATCATCATCCAATGTATCGTGGAGCTCTGAGTTTTGGTTCCACACCGGTTTGCTTGAAGCTGAATACTCAGCATAAATACCAGGCACAAGACCCACATTTTGTGCACTCATTCCAGGAGGCACATTGGTAGAAACAGAACTTGAAAGCAGATATTGTTGAGGTTGTGCTGAAGATTGAGCTGAAGGCTGTGATCGAGACAGCTTAACGTGCTCATATCTACACCTGCTTCCATAAGCACAAGCTCCTTTTTGGTAGTAGGTGCATACCTGAAACAATAATCCAAGAGAAAACAATTAGATGGTGAACAATCAATTAAGGCTTGATCATCAAACTAAAAAAATGTCAAGAAGGTTACATTATTAGGACTAGTTTTCCAATCATGTGAAAACTCACAATGCTCCCCCTTCAGACATGCCCCATGAGCAAAGAACTTGCAAAGAACCCTGGACAAAGATTAGAAGCATGTGTGTAATTATATAATATGGCCATCTACTTGACGAAATAAAGATCGGGTAATATCAGAGTCAAATATTAACTTTTATAGCACTTGTCAGAAAAAATAATGCTAACTTTTAGAACATGCAATTTTTTTAAAGATAATATGGATGCATATCATAAACAAACAATGAATAGTTTAAACAACCACTTAAATTTAACAACTCAGATGGTACTGAAAGAACCATTAGTTTCCTCGAAATTGCTCATACCAACTCATATTGAAGACCATTAGACTAGAGAAACCTCTTTAATGGAATATATTCAGAGTTTCTTGCAGTCTATTTAAAGCAAATATCATAAGCACCACAAACACATAAGCAATGCAAATCTATATCCACCAATTTACTAAATTCGCAACCAAAGGATTGAAAACTACGTAAACATGTTAAGAATGTAACGCACCCAAGGGTGTGACCTAGTAGTCAACGAAGTGGGAGGAAAATCATGAGGTCTCAGATTCAAATTCCAAAGGAGGCAAAAATCACTAGGTGATTTCTTCCCCTCTACCTAAGCTTTGGCGAGCAGAGTTGCCTGATACCTGTGCTAGTGAGAAGTAGCAAGTATCTGGTAGAATAGTCGAGTTGCTCGTAAGTTGTACCACCTATATGGGAAGCCTCAACAATTGCATGATACCTGTGCTAGTGGGAAGTAGCAAGTATCCGGTGGAATAGTCGAGTTGCTCGTAAGCTATACCACTTATATGGGAAGCCTCAACAATTGCCTATGGACCATATAAAAAGTAATCCCTCCGTCTCAAATTTATTTAGCAGTTTAAGAAAGAAAGGAACACTTTAGAGACTCGTGGTGCAAAATAAGTCATAGATATTTGGGTGTTATAAATCCGTAGGAAGTTTTAATGTTAAATTATTTCTAAATAAAAATGACATTCTTTTTGGACAAACTAATAAAAAAAGTATGACATATAAATTGGAACAGACGAGTACCATTATAAAGACATTTTCACGCATAAAACTTGAGAACCTCTCTAGAACCAAGGAAAAGTACAAATAAAGCCATTAAAATTCAGCTCATAGAACCTAATTGCGAACATAAACTTTTTACCTCGGATAAATTTAGGAACCACTGATAAAAAAAATACCCATTAAAAGTTTCAATTCGCTCTAAACGAAGTTGTCAGTGAAAAAAAAGTGATCATCACAGTTCAATTTCGGAAACAAATTCAGATAAGGTTCTGATAAATCACCATGTTACAACTTAGAATCAATCAAAAGGAAAATCTGAAGAAAATGCACCTTTGCGACATGGCTTCGACCTTTGGGTCGGCTGGCAGTCAGAAATCTTAATTAGGTGGCGTTTTGGGATTTTAGTTTTAGGTCTATTTTGAAATACTATTTATTTAGGTGTAAAAGAGCTTTTTTGGAAAATAATTGTACTCTGATTTTTTTGAACCCACTGTTTTTTCTTTTTAAACCTTAGATTTAAAGATAAAACAGTTTTATATTAATATTTGGAAATTTGTCCAAAACTTTCTCAAATGTAAACAGGAACAATGTTCTGTTGATGGACTCTAGCCAGGTTGACTATGGCCTCTACATTATGTATACTAGTAAAATCGGGGACAATGCATACCCCGATTTTTCGGTGAAGAAGACGAAGAAGGGCACAGACGTATCGTATCGAGATCCATCAAAGGTAAACGATACTTTCATCGTCGGGGTGATAAAGCAACGCTCCCCGGACCCAGAACGATCTCTAAGACCTCGGAAAATATGGCAAACGGTTACGCACGACGAATAGAGGGCCGTGATATTTATACCTAACCGGATATAACGGTACAGATCTCACTCGATGTCGGTTACAGATCAGTAATTAACGAGAACGGAAGATTTTTACCTTTTTTAAACTTGTACTAGGGATGAAACTTCCCATATATATAAAGGGGAAATTTTTCTTTTGTAAGAGACATCGTAACATGCAAATCAAGGCAATACAAATCCATTTTCTGCTTTCTAGCTACTGCAAAAGTTCTTACTTAACTGTTTGTTCTTCATTCGTAATTGGGTTTGAACCAAAGGGTCTGATTGAGGTTTAAACCACTGTTCAACCTAGGTTCAGGCTAGGCTGTAACATTACGACTGGTTTGGTCATTCATTTTGTCTTTAATTCGTTTATCTGGCATTCTTAATTATTTGTGTTGAATCAATCCACATATCCTTAAAAATGCGTACAAATTTAATTGTTATCCGATTTAAGGGTAAACAGTTTGGCGCCCACCGTGGGGTTAAGAATAATAGTGGTGATTTGATACAAATCTCCATAACACACTCTATTTTACGCTTGTTCTTTAAAGTCTTAATTTCAGGCCACCTTAAAAATGTCAAATTCTCATACTGCCCACTTGAACGTTGACGTTGAGTCTGACCATCATGGCGAAAACAATAATTTGGTGCCTAGCAATGAGGTGCCTCTTGCTGATCCCAATGGAGCCTCAGTTGTTGATCCGGTCGATGCTAACTCATATGTGGCCATCGACGTCAATCTGCCAACTGATCCCGAAAACAACATTCGCGGGGGACTCTGATCAACAGCTCGGGAAGCGCCCGAAGGCGAAGGTGATGGGGTAAGTCTGCGGCTAATCTTCGAAATATTGCAGGCTCAACGGGTGGCAATAGCGTAGCTACAGAATCAAGGCCACGCCCCCAGCAGGGTCGAGCCCGAACAATCTCGGGAAAGCGACTGAAGAAACGAACAACCACCGAGAGACCGGGTGAAGCTGGGCCCGGTGTCAACCCCGAGATAATGAAATTGCTTGAAGTATTAATGAAGCAGGTGGAATCAGGTGAGAAGAAAATTGAGGTCAATGACAAGAAGGTGGAACCATACAATTCCAGAGTCGATCAAATCTCGGGTGCACCCCCGATATTAAAAGGGCCGGATTTCAAGAACTTTATCCATAAGCCCTTTCCTCCGAGCGCGGCACCGAAGTCGATCCCAAAGAGTTTTCGTATGCCTGATATCCTAAAATATAACGGAACCACAGATCCAAATAAGCATGTAACCTTCTATACATGCGCCATCAAAGGGAATGACTTGGAAGATGTTGAAATCGAGTCGGTGTTACTGAAGAAGTTCGGGGAGACTTTGTCCAGGAGCGATGATATGGTATCACAACTTACCCCCGAATTTCATTGAGTCGTTTGCTATACTTGCAGATGCTTTTGTGAAGGCCCATGCCAGGGCCATCAAGGTTGAGACTAGAAAGTCGAAACTTTTCAAGGTTAAACAAAGAGATAACGAGATGCTAAGGGAGTTCGTCTCAAGGTTCCAGATGGAACAGATGGACCTGCCTCCGGTTGCAGATGATTGGGCCGTTCAGGCATTCACTCAGGGACTTAACCCCCGAAACTCCTTGGCTTCACAACAGCTATAACAAAATTTGGTAAAGTACCCGGCGGTAACTTGGGCCGACGTCCACAACAAGTATCAGTCGAAGATCAGGGTCGAGGAGGACCAACTCGGAGTCCCTTCTGGGTTCGTTTATCACATCAGGGCCGACGACAGGTCTAAGAGAGTTGTTGATCATGAGCCAAGGCCGGTTCGGGATCGGTACCGACTGTACAATGCGAACCGAAAGGGAAATGGGTCCGGGCATCACCCCACAAGGAATGAGAAGAGAAGTGATCAAGGACCCAATAGCCGAGGTCTGATCAGTAAAAATGGTTTTGACAGGCCGCTCGGAGGTAGGGGAAGCACCGAGGTTATCAGAGTATAACTTCAATGTTGATGCTGCCAGCATCGTGCCAGCTATCGGGTGCATCAAAGAGACCAAGTGGCCCCGTCCATTGCAGTTCGACCTTATCCAAAATGATCCTAACTTGATGTGTAAGTATCACGACACTCATGGTCACAGGACCGAGGATTGCTGACAATTGAGAGAAGAAGTTCTCTGGTTATTCAACAACGGGCACCTCTGAGAATTTCTGAATGATCGAGCAAACACCACTTTAGGAATAAGGACGCCAACAAACAGGTCGAACAAGAGGGGCCTCAGCACGTCATCAACATGATCATCAGAGAGGTCGATGTCCCTTAAGGGCCAATGATAAGGCGCACTAAAGTATCTATCACAAGGGAAAATGCACCCGAGATTATGTACTGGAGGGAACCATTTCATTCAGCGACGAGGATGTCAAGGGTGTCTTACAACCTCACAATGATGTGCTGGTAATATCCATGCTTGTTAATAAATCTCGAATTAAACATGTGTTGATTGATCCAGGTAGCTCGGCCAACATCATCAGATCGAGGGTCGTACAACAGTTGGGGTTACATAACCAAATAGTGTCGGCAATTCGGGTGTTGAAGGACTTAACATGGCATGTGAAGCCACTAAAGGGGAGATAACCCTGCCGATGAACACCACCGGGATGATCCAAGAGATAAAGTTCTACGTGATCGAAGTGGACATGAGGTATAATGCTCTATTCGGAAGGTTGTGGGTTCACAACATGAGGGCGATACCTTCGACCTTACACCAGGCGTTGAAATTCCCTACACCGGGAGGAGTCAAGACGATTTATGGAGAGAAGTCGGCCTCAAAGGATATGTTCACAGTCGACAAGGTAATCCTGGTGCCCATGATTTTGACGTCAAAGAACACGGAGCTGACCAGAAAAGAAGAAACTAAATAGCAATCATTAATTCCGGTCTCGACCGAACATGAGGAACAAGGAGTAGACGAGGATGATGATTATGGAGTTCTGATATCGTTCATAGCTCTTGATAACATTGACGCCACCAAATCGACTGTCGAAGAGTTGGAGCAAGTCATATAAATCAAACACCTGCCAGATCGAAAGGTATACCTGGGCACGGGGTTAACTCCCGAGCTTAAGAAAAAACTCATTGATTTTCCTAAAGCTAACATAGATTGTTTCGCTTGGTCCCATCTTGACATGACAGGGATCCCACTGGAGATAACCATTCAGAAGCTGAGTTTGGACACGAAGTTCCATCCGGTTAAGCAGAAGAGGAGGCCACAGTCCGAGGTCAAGCATGCATTCATCAAGGACGAGGTATCCAAACTCCTTAAAATAGGGTCCATCCGGTTGTTAGCTAACGTAGTGGTAGTACCTAAAAAGGGGGAATAAGCTAAGAATATGTGTAGATTACAAAGATATAAATAAGGCATGCCCTAAGGATTCTTTCCTCTACCTAGCATCGATCAGATGATCAACGTGATGGTCGGGCATGAGATACTCAGCTTTCTCGATGCCTATTCCGGATACAACCAAATTCTGATGGACCTGGGCGATTAGGAAAAGACTTCTTTCATCACTAAATTTGGCACCTACTGCTATAATGTGATGCCATTTGAGTTAAAGAATACTGGTGCCACCTATCAACGCCTAGTAAATCGGATGTTTGAAGAACAGATAGAAAAATCAATGGAAGTTTATATTAATGATATGTTAGTCAAATCCCTGCGAGCCGTGGACCATTTGAAACATTTGCAGGAAACCTTCTGTTACATTTCATATTTTCGTATGTTAAAGTTTCGTCGTAAGTTAATCGACGTAAGTTCAGGAATGAGATTATTTTGATATTATAAGCATTATGCTATTTCAAACAAGTGATGAGTAAATTCGTGAAGGTGAGAGCGTAAGCAAATCGAAGAAAATAAATTTCGTCGAAGGTTGTCAATTTGGGATAAAATACAGTTCGAACTATAATACCCGATATTTATGGACTAGTGTCATAAAAGGTTCCACATGACCATAATAGTAAGGTATACAAAGTGTGTTAAAAGTGAGTAGTATTTTAAATAATTTGAGATAATTCTTAATTATGTGGGTAATTGGTTAATTATTGGTTAGTGGAAGATTATCAAGTTAATCAAGAGATTAGTGGTTAATTAATGATAATTTTGGATAAGCTTAAGGTGCCTAACGTGGCAGCCCAAGCAATGACTCATTAGTCATTAAAAATAGGTGGCTTATCTAAGGAATTTGGTGGCAAAATCAATTCCTAATGGGGCCACAAAAACAAACAATTTTGAGAATCTCCTTACCTTTGTCTTTCAAATCCCCTTTATGTTTTTCTCTTTCCTTGTCTACTGAATTCCTCTCAATTCTCATTACTTTTTCTCCTCTCATTTTAGTGAAACGTAAGATTTGAGAGGCTTCAGAATTTGGTGGTATCAAGGTAAAGCTCATTTTGGGGTACTTGATTTCTGAATCATTTCCATCAATTCCTTGATTATATTTAAGTTTTGTGGGTTTGTCACGGATTTTCATTTGAAAGTTTAGATCTTTGTCTAAGATTGTTCCAATTGTGTATGTAAATTTGGGGTTTCTGCTGGGAAAGTCTTGAATGGTCCAATTAAGCTGTTTTTTTCTTTGAGATTCTAAGGGAGTACGGTACAATCTTTCTCAAGAATATCACACGGATTTTCCCCTACTTCGATCTGCCATTACGTGTTGTCGCAGTTGACGTGTGTTATGGGGATTGTCAAGAGAATCGGCTCAGGTATGTTAAGGCTATCCCTTCTTTCTTTTTGGCATGATCTATACGACACGAATGAAACGAGCAAATGCACAACTTCCATAAATGACTCTATTCATAGAAATACTAGGGGTGTCTATATTATTGATTCCCCATGTAAATTATTTTTATATCATCTGTTCATGGGTCTCAGAAAAATACGTATTTGATAAAGTTTATCCGACGGGCATATTATTTTTATACATTCCAAGAAATCTTATTAACGCACCTCTTATGCATTTCATGCATTTATATATGTATATTGACCCATGATCAGATGGCATTATATACGTGTATATATGTATATATATGTATATATATGTATATGGGATATTGGAAAAGGTTACGGCGTTATATACGCACCACCACCTGATCAACTGGTACATGTTGATGATTTGCCCATAGTAGCCGAGATGATATGATGGGATGCCCTCTGAGGCTTGATGATGTTATGAACACATATACTTATGCATGGTATGACATTTATACGCATATGCATGACGTTATAATATTAAATGATTCACAGATCTATTCAGATATACATGTTGAGTCTTTTACTCTATGTTTCTCTCATGTCTATTATTTACTGATTTTTATTCCTTACATACTCGGTACATTATTTGTACTGACGTCCCTTTTGCCTGGGGACGCTGCGTTTCATGCTCGCAGGTCCGATAGACAGGTCGAGAGTCCTCCAAGGAGGCTATCAGCTCAGCGGAAGGTGTTGGTGCGCTCCATTTGTTCCGGAGTTGCTTGTTTGGTCAGTATGATTTAGACATGTATTGTTTGGTATGGCGGGGCTCTGTCCCGATCTTTATCATAAGTATGTACTCTTAGAGGCTTGTAGACAGATGTCATATATACAGATACTTGTATGGTCTTTTCGACCTATGTTTTGAGTTTACAAATGATCATGTTGGCCTTATAGGCCCGTATGTCATGTGTATAAGCTTTTATAATAGGTTGGGTCATTCTATGTCGAGTAATTCTCTCATGTTTATTCTTTTTATATCATGACGCCCCTTATGGCCCACTTACCTATGATGATGTAATAAGAAAGATACATTATGTTGGTATTCGGTTGAGTAAGATACCGGGTGCCCGTCGCGGCCCATCTATTTGGGTCGTGACAAAAGTGGTATCAAAGCAGTTCTGTCCCAGGGAGTCTACAAGCCGTGTCTAGTAGAGTTTTATGTTTGGGTGTGTTGTGCATCGCACTTATAAGCAGGAGGCTACAGGGCATTTAGGACTGACACTCTTTCTTCTTACTCTAGATCGTGTAATAGAGCTCAGTTGTAAGAACTCAATTTCCTAAACTCTATCTTATTCATAATACGATGATGCATACATCTAGAAAGACGGTTGGTAAGAGATATAGCTGCGGAAGAGTTTAGTAAGAGGAACTCAATTTTACATCATGCTTATGATGAGTAAATGTGAAGTTTTCAGCAGAACATGTGTGTAAGCTTCTTGATAAGGATCCCTAAGGCAAGAATGTCTATCCACTCTTACGGTAAAAAAGAATAAGAGAATCGAAAGGTAGACACAAGTTTCAGCAAGTAAAAGAAGCAAGGTGAAGAAGGGTACGAGGTACACAGTTAATGAAGATTAACAGTATTTACAATTAAAGTAAAGAAATATAAGCATTTTGAGTTACCTTCAATTGTAACAGAGGTGTGTACAATTGGCCACACCCATCTCAGTTATGCCCTAGGGGGCGGGGCTAACAAGTGTAGTTAAGGGAAGGACGGGATATCAGAATCCGACTGGGGTTAGAGTAACCCAAAATGATTAATGGATTGTTTGCATTAGTTGACATTTCCAAAGGATATCGCAAATGTGCTAATAGATCTCCTTGTGAGACATCCAGAGGGTGCACTCTAAAATAGTACAGCTAGATATGAGTACTACAAAAATAGGCATTGGAAGCCTTGAAGGGATAAATATTACCTTAGTGTGGCTCCTGTCCCTAGTAGAGGAAGAATGTTAGGAAATTCGAAGAGCCAATGGATGGAGCAAGGGGAGCTAAAAGCAAAAGAATGTCTTATTCGACTTTTCAGAATAAAGTGATAGACATAGATGTTAGCGTTTAAGAAGAGAGTCAAGGAAGCATTATGGGTAAGATATGATACATGGATGACAACGGTAGATCAAAAAGATGACAGTATTATAGAGTCTATAGTCAAGTGAAGGAAAAGACGAGAGGTGACAAGCCTTGAGGTAACAAAAGAATATAGGCCATAAAATCATATCTTCATTTCGAGAAATAAGTTCGTGACTCTAACGCGACTACCAAAAGGAAAAGTTAGACCCCAGAGTGATAAGAAATCAACATGGACTGATGAACAAGATAAACTAAACATGAACTAGGGACTGAGTAATAATCGGCATCATGAGAATTTCAGAGATTGCATCCAGGCGATAATAGAATGGACGACAGAAGAATACCTTTTAAAGGTCATTTAGGAAGACGCTTCCCTAAAGCAGGCAATATGAGCAAAGTTAAGCTTAAGGGGCTGTATGTGCCAGTTACACTAGGTGTCTACCTCGTGAGTAAGAAATTTTGTTATCCTTGGTATAGAAGGATTACCGCGAGGCAAGTAAGGGTCATCGATGATATGAAAAGACACCAAGGATGAAAAGGTAAAACATCTATACGTAGATCATCGTAGCACTAAATCTTAGTGTTTCCCTAAAGGGGGGAATATGGAGTGATATGGCATTAAGTCAGAATTAAGTGGTTCTAGTAACAATGGAATGGTAAAGGAAGAATGCGATAAAAATGAGAAAGGGTTAATATTGCACTTATTCAAATCCTACAGATATGCTAAGATTCCAGAATATTATGCAAATATGACGTAAAGGGGAAGAAGTAAGGGTTCCTACCCGAGATGTTATTGATAGATAAGGAGCATGTACTAGACGTAAGTTAAGACAGAGGAAATAACCCAAGAAAGATTATGCGAAATATTGATATGATAATGGGCCAACGAGTAGTTAGTAGTTGATTCAGGAAGAGCCTAGTTATGGCTAGACAAGAGGATACAGACAATCAACAGATCGTGCAAGATAAACATAGTGAATCCAGTCTCGCAGATAATGATATCGTGATCCTTGAGAAATATTCAGATAGGAGTTAGGGTAGTTAAAGGTACCGTATGAGTGTTACAGAAATAAAAGAGAGTACCACTTGGAAGACATCCAAAATATCAGTTCAGGAACAACCCTACAAGCACAAGGGCATGGAGGTAAGTAACTACGGATAATTATAGGCGAGGAAGGACATCAAAAATTCCGTCAAGTATACGATATGATAAGCTTGTAACTTTACAAGAACCAGAAGGTCTCCTTAAATACTACAGCAAAAGACTAGATGAAGAAATAAGGAAGAAGGCTTCAACCTAAGCACTGTGACCTAAAGAGGAAATGGTCTTGTAATAACAGTCTCACTATAACATTGTATGCACTCCATGAGAAAGTGGCACTTACCGTGGCTAAGGAATGGGAAGAAAAATCAAAAATAATATTCGAGATTATATGAGTTGCACAAAAAATTTGGCATGCGTGGGAACTAAGATAAGCTAAGTATGCATGCAACAAGTGAAAGAAAGACCAGAAAAAATAATTGCTTACGTTTAAAGAAAGTTGAAATGGAACAAAAGGAATTATTCGATCAACGATCTAGAGTTAGTTACGTTATGAATGCACTTAAAATTTCGGAGTATTATCCATGCAGCATATATATTGACATTTATACAGTCGTAGAAGACTCCGGTATAAGTTATAAAAAAAAGAATTGAGCCTAGAGCATAGACAAATGATTGAATTGTTAGAAGATTGTATCATGGATATTCCATAGCGCCCATAAAAGGCTAAAGTAATAACTAATACCAGGAGTCACATATCGAAAGATAGCTTAAACCTACACAAAGGTTGATCAGAGCGAAGAGGAAACTAAAGAGTTACATCAACTAAATAAATCAGGAGTATGATTATTGGACCCAGAAAATTTTAGACATCATGATTGAGAACATTGAAGAATCACTTTTAATATCAGAGGTACAAAAGAGATAGTACAACAATCATATTCTATAACGGCTCTACGATAAAGCCAATTAGAAGAGCACCAGCCTCATAAGAAGTCAGTATGAAGCTCCCACCAGATTGTGTATGCACAAGAGGTGAAAGTATTATAATAGAGCTTCAAGTTATGGATGTGAATCATACCTATGTGGAAGGGAGGTTATGAAAGAGATAGAAGATGTGATGCGAGATTTTAAGGCAAGTAAGGTAAAGGTGAGCAACGTACGAGATACTCAAATGCAGAAGGTTGTGAATAGTCCATACTTCGGATAGAAGACTAGAAGCGTTAGGAATCAGTATCCAGGAATGATAGCGCCGTCGTCAGTGGCATATTATCCAGCCTATGTTTTCTAGGTATCGAGAGGACTAGTTAAGAGAATAAAAAAGAGTCAGAGACGATGCGATGTCTCTCTTGATGTTCCAAAATAACATAAAGAAATTTATGGTACAAGCAAGTTGAAGGAAGGTTGCGAGTAGTATAAATAGATATGTTTCCGAAGTTAAAGAATGGTAAAACGGCAGGGTGCTAAGAAGACGGGAGTAAGAATAAGAAAATGTGAGTGAGAAGCTGACGAGAATGGATAAGTTCTCGGGATTAAGCCCATAAAAACATGAGAGCTAACGGGTTCTTTAAGTTATAGAAAGCTCAGTATAACCTGAATGAACTCAAATGAGTCAAGACTAATAGCATCTAGAAGAGATGGAATGATGCCTTGGTAGTAGAATGAGGGTGTAATTGTAATAGATAAAGGATGACGTTTGGGCCTTCAATTGAGTAATGATTTGATTTCATGAATTGTACAGGATTAAAATGCCCACATAAGGTGAATCACATCAGGATGCTATGAAATACAGTTATGAATGCATGGTATCGCCCCAGGTGGATCGGTCTAATTATTTCAAATATTCCCCAATGAGACGTGAGCCCTAGCGGCAATATTACATAGAAGGTCAAGTTATCAGTGGTAGATTATAGATTAATATTCAGGTGAATCAACAATGGATGGATAAAAGTTATAAAGTATGAGATGAGATTAGTCTGTCATCCTTAAGATAAACAGTAGTGAAGAAGCATTAAAGGACTTAGATTTATGCATATGGGATAAACAATGAAAGTAACCTGGAGTTTGATAGCAGACCTCAGTAACGATAAATCGAGGTAAACGTTATGGTATAGTATGACCTACCTAGATGCATTAAAGTCATACAGATGAATAACCGGGTCTATGAAATAAGATATAGCGATATTCGTAAGTTCAACGAAGTACCGTGCAGAGAACTTCACTGTACTTATACATGCCCAGAGGGACATCTTATCAAGCTCTGTATATGTTTACAAGTGAGGCCTAGAAATTGGCTAAAAACTAGATGAAAAAGCTGGAGGGAAGAGTCACATAGGCGCCCAAACAAGGAAAAAGTGGTACAGGTTGCATGACAGGAGGTAAAAATAGTTATGATATTGGAAGGATTCCGACCACGAGTCATGGTGTGAGAAAGAGGCCTAAAGGGGGGGATGCCCTGACCTTTGGAGTTATTCATAGAATAGTTGCCTAGATGGCAAAGAGAGTACTAAAGTATTCGCAAGAGCTGTAAGTTATGATAATAATAAGTGCATCAGTCAACATTCGAGGACGAATGTTCTAAAGGGGAGAATGATGTTACATTCCATATTTTCGTATGTTAAAGTTTCGTCGTAAGTTAATCGACATAAGTTCAGGAATGAGATTATTTTGAGATTATAAGCATTATGCTATTTCAAACAAGTGATGAGTAAATTCGTGAAAGTAAGAGGGTAAGCAAATCGAAAAAAATGAATTTCGTAGAAGGTTGTCAATTTGGGATAAAATACGGTTCGAACTATAATACTCGGTATTTATGGACTAGTTCCATACAAGGTACCACACGACCATAATAGTAAGATATACAAAGTGTGTTAAAAGTGAGTAGTATTTTAAGTAATTTGAGATAATTCTTAATTATATGGGTAATTGGTTAATTATTGGTTAGTGGGAGATTATCAAGTTAATCAAGAGATTAGTGGTTGATTAATAATAATTTTGGATAATCTTAAGGTGCCTAACGTGGCATCCCAAGCAATGACTCATTAGTCATTAAAAATAGGTGGCTTATATAAGGAGTTTGGTGGCCAAATCAATTCCTAATGGGGCCCACAAAAACGAACAATTTTGAAAATCTCCTTACCTTTGTCTTTCAAATCCCCTTTATGTTTTTCTCTCTCCTTGTCTACTCAGTTCCTCTCAAATCTCATTACTTTTTTTCCTATCACTTTAGTGAAACGTAAGATTTGAGAGGCTTCAGAATTTGGTGGTATCAAGGTAAAGCTCATTTTGGGGTAATTGAATTTTGAATCATTTCCATCAATTCCTTGATCATATTTAGGTTTTTTGGGTTTGTCACGGATTTTCATTTGAAAGTTTGGATCTTTGTCTAAGATTGTTCCAATCGTGTATGTAAATTTGGGGTTTCAGTTGGGAAAGTCTTGAATGATCCAATTAAGCTGTTTTTTCTTTGAGATTCTAAGGGAGTACGGTACAATCTTTCTCAAGAATATCACACGGATTTTTCCCTATTTCGATCTGCCATTACGTGTTGTCGCAGTTGACGTGTGTTATGGGGATTCTCAAGAGAATCGGCTCAGGTATGTTAAGGCTATCCCTTCTTTCTTTTTGGCATGATCTATACGACACGAACAAACGAGCAAACGCACAACTTCCATAAATGACTCTATTCATAGAAATACTAGGGGTGTCTATATTCTTAATTCCCCATGTGAATTATTATTATATCATCTGTTCATGGGTCTCAGAAAAATACGTATTTGATAAATTTTATCCGACGGGTACATTATTTTTATACATTCCGAGAAATCTTATTAATGCACCTCTTATGCATTTCATGCATTTATACATGTACATCGACCCATGACCAGATGGCGTTATATACGCATATATATATATATATATACATATATATATATATATATATATATGTATATGGAATATTGGAAAAGGTTACGGCGTTATATACGCACCACCACCTGATCAGCTGGTACATGTTGATGATTTGCCCACAGTGGCCGAGATGATATGATGGGATTCCCTTAGAGGCTGGATGATGTTATGAACGTATATACTTATGCATGGTATGATATTTATACACATATGCATGACGTTATAATAGTAAATGATTCACAGAGCTATTCAGATATACATGTTGAGTCTTTTACTCTATATTTATCTCATGTCTATTATTTACTGATTTTTATTCCTTACATACTCGGTACATTATTTGTACTGACGTCCCTTTTGCCTGGGGACACTGCGTTTCATGCCCGCAGGTCCCGATAGATAGGTCGAGAGTCCTCCAAGTAGGCTATCAGCTCAGCGGAAGGTGTTGGTGCGCTCTATTTGCTCCGCAGTTGCTTGTTTGGTCAGTATGATTTAGACATGTATTGTTTGGTATGACGGGGTTCTGTCCCGACTTTTATGATAAGTATGTACTCTTACAGTCTTGTAGACAGATGTCATGTATACAGATACATGTATGGCCTTGTCGGCCTATGTTTTGAGTTTACAAATGATCATGTTGGCCTTATAGGCCCGTATATCATGTGTATAAGTTTTTATATCAGGTTGGGTCGTTCTATGTCGGGTAATTCCCTCATATTTATTCTGTCTATATCATGACGCCCATTCTGGCCCACTTACCTATGATGATGTAATAATAAAGATACGTTATGTTGTTACTCGGTTGAGTAAGGTACTGGGTGCCCGTCGCGGCCCGTAGATTTGGGTCGTGACACCTTCGACATACTAAAGAAATACAATATGAAGTTGAACCCGAAAAAGTGGGCATTCAGGGTCGGATCGGGAAAGTTACTCGGGTATATGGTATCCAATCGAGGGATCGAGATCAACCCCGACAAAAGCAAAGCCATGGAGGACATCATCGTGGTAGACAGCGTCAAGGCCATTCAAAGACTGACCGGGCAAATAGCCGCCCTGGGCCAGTTCATCTCGAGGTCCTCAGACAAAAGCCAACGATTCTTCTCACTATTAAAGAAGAAGAATTTTTCCTGGACCCCGGAATGCCAGCAAGCTTAGGAAGAACTCAAACAGTAACTATCGAGTCTGCCCCTATTGCACACTCCAAAGGTAGACGAACAGTTGTACCTCTACTTGGCGGTTTTCGAGGTGGCAGTAAGTGGAGTCTTAGTTCGGAGGAAGAAGGTACACAATTCCCTATTTACTATATCAGTAGAACTCTAGTCAAGGCCGAATCAAGGTATCGTCACATGAAAAAATTGGCGCTCGCTTTGCTAAGCGCCTCCAGGAAGCTAAAGTCGTACTTTCAATGCCACCCTATATATGTCGTTACCTCTTACCCGTTAAGGAACATCATGCACAAGTCCGAGCTCTCGGGCTGGTTGGCCAAATAGGTCATGGAAATTAGCGGGTATGACATCGAGTATCGACCCCGAACCACCATAAAATCTTAGATTTTGGCAGACTTCGTGGCTGAATTTACGCCGGCCTTAATACCCAAAGTTGAAAGGGAATTATTGTTAACCTCGAGGACAATTTATGGAATTTAGACCCTTTTCATAGACGGTGCCTCGAACGCGAAAGGGTCCGGGCTCGGCATCGTATTAAAACCACCTATGAGAAATGTAATTAGGTAATTTATTACAATTGTGGAATTGACTAACAATGAGGCCGGGTATGATGCCATAATTACAGGTCTAGAAGTGGCTAAAAGCCTTGGGGCCGAGGTGGTCGAAGCTAAGTGTGACTCCTTCCTTGTGGTAAATTAAGTTAATGGGACGTTCGAAATAAAAAAGAATGAATGCGAAGGTACTTGGACAAACTGCAGGTAACTCTGCATCAATTTAGGGAATGGACCCTGCAACATGTATCCCGAGATCAGAACGGTGAGGCCAATGCATTGGCTAACTTGGGGTCGTCGGTCGATGCCAATGAATTCGGTTTGGGAATAGTAGCGCATCTAATGAAGTCGGTGATAAAAGAAGGTCATGCCGAAGTAAACTCAACAAGTTTAACTTGGTATTGGATGAACAAATACATAGACTACTTGAAGATCGAAAAATTGCCTTCGGGTCCAAAAGAGTCGAGAGCATTGCGCATCAAGGCTGCTAGATTTAGCTTGGTCGAAGGGGCATTGTTCAGGAGAACCTTCGATGGCCCGCTAGCCTGATGCTGGGGATTGGGAGAGACTGAATACGCCATGAGACAAATTCATGAAGGCACTTGTAGGAACCATTCGGGGGCAGAATCTTTGGTTCGAAAACTAATCTGGGTCGGCTATTACTGGACCGAAATTGAGAAAGATGCGAAGGACTTCGTACAGAAGTGTGACGAATGCCATAGACACTCCACGATGATCCATCAACTAGGAGAAACACTCCACTCAATTTTATCCCCGTGGCCATTTATGAAGTATGGAATAAACATCGCTGGTCCCCTGCCATGGGCACCCGGTAAAGTTCAATTCATATTATTCATGACCGATTATTTTTCCAAGTGGGTCGAGGCTCAAGCATTCGAAAAGGTCATGGAGAAAGAAATCATTGACTTCATCTGGGACCACATAATATGTCGTTTTGGGATACCGACCGAGATTATTTACGACAATGGAAAGCAATTTGTCGGCAGCAAGGTGAATAAATTTTTCGAAAATCAAAAAATCAAAAAGATACTATTAACGCCTTATCACCCTAGTGGGAACGGGCATGGAGAATTAACAAAGAATACCATACTCAAAAACCTGAAAAAGAGGTTGACCGGTGCGAAAGGGAAATGGAAGAAGATCCTACCCAAAGTCCTGTGGGCATACCGTACGACATCAAAATCTAGCACCGGGGCCACCCTATTTTCCTTGGTCTACGAAACTGAAGCATTAATACCAGTCACAGTGGGAGAACCGAGCCTTAGGTTCCAGTATGCAACCGAAGAGCCAAACGGCCAGGCCGCGATCATGAGCCTGAAATTATTGGATGAAAGGCAGGAGGCCGCCCTGGTTCGGTTAGCCGCCCAGAAATAGCGAATAGAAAGGTACTACAACTAAAGAGCCAGTCTCCGACACTTTCAAGTCGGGGACTTAGTGTTGAGGAAAGTAACATTACACAGAAAGAACCCGAACGAAGAGAAGCTGGGACCGAAGCGGGAAATGGCATACAACTACCGAACAACTGGAACGTGACACTCTTAAACTGGTACTACTGCTAAGGTACGAACTCAATTACTTTTTAATCATGTTATAAATTGGACTAACGTATGCAGGTAATCGACCAAGGACGGATGTGGCTATTAGGTCTGGAAGCACGTATTGCACTCTTTTTTTCTTGAACCGATTTTGTCCCAATGTAGGTTTTTTGGCAAGGTTTTTAACGAGGCAACAGTAAAACGTGCTAACTTAGATTTGAAGACTGGTTTCAAACCAAAGTCAATGATCATTTACTTCATGTCAACAATATCCGAGCCCTCACGAGTTCGACCTCGAATACTAGGAGTCATTACCCTCGGATTAAGGTCTTTAGCAAGAGAAAGGGAAAACTTTATGTGCTAAAACCTAGGGCCAAACAGTCGTATGAACCATGTTCACATAGTCCACTATACCAATAGTACAAGTGTTTAAGCGCTTTCGATCGTGTACCTTGCATACTAACAAATGAAAGAAATTTCCATTTCCCTTACACTTTGTTACTACGCATTTTTGCTTCTTCGATCACGGATCCTAAAGTGCACGGGCTACCCCTACTCGGGGACTATCGAGCCTACGGGCTACCCCTACTCGGAGACTGTCGCCCGATAAAAATTAAGACGACTCGGGCTACCGAGTCCCGGAGGCACCAAACCTATTAGGTGATGCCCAAATATAAAAGGCTACAACTACTCTAATAATGGCTCGAAGACGTCCGGAGTCCATAACCAGAAAGTAAGGCACTTACAGAAATTTGAAACCTACTAAAAGGTTATCATCGACAAAAACATCGTCTAAAAACACTTAAGCATCTTGAAAACCTTCGGTCTCACCGAGGGTTCGAAACCATAATCAAACCAAGTTGCATCGAAGTTGGGCTTGGTTCGAACCTCCAAAAAACAAATGCCTCAGAACTACATTCAATTCTCTGCTTAGCCATCAAAAAGAATACGCAAATAAACATTCCAAGAGATGCTGGAAAAGTAAAGATACGATATTACCAGAAAGGAAAATTTTTTCTATATATTCCAAAATGTATTTACAAAGACCTGATAGAATGGCCTTAAAATAAAAATAAAAAATAAATAAGGGAAAATGACTGGAAATATACTAAGGCATCTACTCCTGGTCGTCACCGGGGCCTGACTCATCGCCAGAACCGTCGGAACCCTCGGAGCCTTCGAGACCCTCAGGCTCGTAGAGCTCCTTTGCCTCGGCCTCGAGCCTCCTAGCTTCTTCAATCTTGGTTGATAGTTCAAAACCTCGGGCATGGATCTCTTCGAGAATCTCTCTTCGGGATAGCCGCTTTATGAATTCAGTCTCCGTCTTAAAGCGGGTCTCGGGTGCCTCCA
The DNA here is from genome assembly GCA_000715115.1 of Nicotiana otophora. Lineage (NCBI taxonomy): Eukaryota > Viridiplantae > Streptophyta > Magnoliopsida > Solanales > Solanaceae > Nicotiana > Nicotiana otophora. The sequence continues at coordinate 23,442 of AWOL01S0041459.1, read as the reverse complement.
CATCATCCATGTACTGGGCCACCATTTCCTCGGCATCAGTAGAAGTTGTATCTAATTTGGACCTCAATGCCGCATATTCTCTCCTGAGAGCATCCCGCTCTGTGACGGCTGAGCTCAACTGCGATAGGAGATCATCATTCAGCCGAGAACACCTATTGACTTTGTCCTTTGCCACCCGAAGTTGGTTCTCGATCGATGCCAGCTCTGCCTTCGCAGCTTCCTTCTCTAAAGCCAGCAGGTCCATCCTGCCCTTCCACACTTCGGTCGTGGCCTTGACCTTGTCCATCTCAGCTCGTAGTTGGTCGATCAGGTCTATCTTCTATTGGACCTGCGAAATCGTGTTGTTCGTCACCATGGCTTGCTGCTCGTTTTTAGCTTCAAAGATCTTTACCTTCTCAACCAGGTCGGTGTGATCCCTCTTCAGGGTCGAGGCCTCCTTTTGAGCTTTTTCCAGCTTGGCTTGGAGAATCTAAAGATCTTTAAGGGCCTCGTCCTGTTGCTCACTAAGATCCCAGTACATGTCCTTTTTCTGGACCTGCTCTTTGAGCTCGAACTCGATCTGGCTAATTTCTAAGCGGTACCGGAGGAATCTTTCAAGGTGAAGTACTAAAGCTTGTAAAACAATGAAATTAGTAGGGGACATCAAAAACCTAAGTGGGATTCGCAAAGGGGTACAAAGGGTTAATGCCTTACCCGGTTCAGCGCATGTTGCACCTCGTTGAAGAGACTTAATATGCCCACCTAGTTCATCTTTACATGGTCCTCCTCTGTCACCAGACATCGGAGGTAGCTAGCTATGCCCACTGGAGTAGACAAGACCCAAGCATCCTTCGGGATTGTGAGATCGACCGTTCTCTTGCGCTCGGAGTCCACACTAGGAGCGGAAAATTGCTTCACTAGCTTTGGGCTCGAACTTGGCCCGCCAGATCCTGAGGGCATGTCCTTCTTCGGGACCTCCAGGTGAACAATCCTGAAATATTCCTCCAATACGGCCATATCCATGCCATCGTAGAACGAGTTGAGGGCATCGTCTGGGCCCTGCGCCACCTCGCTTGGCATATCTTTTCCCGCTTGGGCCTCTTCAAACATGGACTCAATATAGGAGGGTGTCTCCACGATGTCAATGACACTGATAGCCTTCTTCGGGACAGGGGCATCTTCCTGGGGATCCACAGCCTCCGTGTCTCACTCTGGTTCCCGAGTAAGAGGGATCGACCCCATGATCCTCTTTCCCGGCCGTTATCTGCTCCCCCTCGTTGAGGGTTGACCGTGAGCAATAAAATGACTATCGTCCTCAAGCTCGTCCATGAGCCGTTAGAGAGCATCGGGGTCTGGTACTCTAGACTTGGCAATCTTTTTGGGCTTCCGAACCCAGATAGTCACTTTCCTCTTCTTCACCTCGGCGTCCGGAGAACCCGAGGATTTTCTTTTCTTCTCCTCTTTCTCAGCAGCCCCAGGCTGCCTCGAAACGAAGGGTTTGGCAAGCGAGGAAGGATCCTCATCCTTGTTCAAAAGCCTAAGTTATGTGGTTTTAGGCAAACCTATAAGAAAAGAGAGAAGGTTAGCATTGTTTAAGTCAAGAACATGGTGGTAATTATTTAGGGAAAAAACCTCACCATGAGAACGGGCCTCCCATTTTTCCTTCGAAATCTTGTGCCATACATGCTCAGAGTACGACATCTACCTACAGATCCCCTCGATCCACTCCTTGAATCGGGGAATTGCATTGGACACTTGGGCAACCGTTGTGCAACAGCAAACGCGGGCAATGAGAGAAGGAATAAAAAGAAGTTAATACTTAAAGAAGACAACACTTACGAGGTGCGTTCTACTTCTCGGGGAACGACATAAACTCGGGAGGGATGAGGTCTTCGGTTTTCACCCGAACAAACCTCCCCTACTAGCCTCGGTCTCCGTCCTCGTTGATTCTCGAGAAAGGAGCCTTAATTGCTCGGTGGACAAGCTTGATCAGTCCCCCTCAAAAACTTCGGGGGATATATAGGAGAAGTAGATGGTCGAGGGTGAACCGAGAGTTGTCAGTATTATTCGCAAAATGACGTATGAGGATCACGATCCTCCAAAATGATGAGTGGATTTGTCCAAGGCACACCTCGTATCTCTTGCAGAAAGCAAGGACTACGGAATCTACCGGGCCAGTGTGAAGGGGTAAGTGTAAAAACTTAAGTACCCCTCCACGTGAGTAGTAATATCGTCATTAGACCCGGGGACGACCACGTCCTTACCTTCCCATTTATAGTCCTCTTGTACTATGGGTAGGGCTTCTTCAGTGACAGAGCATATGTATCTCCTTGCTCCCTTGCCTCGGTCTTGTTGACTAGAGGCCTTCTCGACCTTGAAGTCATCCACGATAGAGCAGCCCCTGGGTATGAAGCTCTTCATGGGAGGCTCTTGAGCCACTTCGGGGGAGGCCACCTCGGCACCCGTGGCCGGATTGGAAAATGAGGGAGCCACTTGTTATGGTACGGACTTGGAAATTTTAGCCATCGTGATCTGGGAAAATATGAAGGTTTGAAGGGGAATATGAAGATTTGAAAGAGAATATGAAGATTTGAAGGAAAAGTATGAAGATTTGAAGAAAGAATATGAAGGTTTGAGGGGGAATGAAGATATGAAGATCTGGGTTAGAAATCCAATGGGAATATGTGAGGGCTAAAGATGAAGATGTGAAGGTTCAAGAAGAGGGGTATGGTGATTTGAAAATCTTAAAAGTCGTTAGAAAGTTCAAAAGTAAAATCTAGAATCGGAAAGTGAAAGAAGTAAAAGAAAAGTCAAAGCTTTTATAGGGGAAAAACAGTCAATGCACGACGTTTCACATTCGAACGCAGTCATCCGGTGATTGACACGTGTTCGAAGTCAGAACGACGCGACTGATGGGATATTTTGGCCTATCCGTCACCTCAGTTGTAATGTATGAAGGAAGGAACCGGGGTTCATCTATCGTTTCCTGTCATTTCTGCAAACCTACTCTCCGAAAAACGAGAGGACTATCTGTATACGGGTAAAATCGGGGACAATGCATACCCCGATTTTTCGGTAAAGAAGACGAAAGAAGGACACAGACGCACGGGGTTGAAATTGAGGCTGGGAGCCCTTCGTATCGAGATCCATGAAAGGTGAATGATATGTTCATCATCGGGCGTGATAAAGCAACGCTCCCCGGATCCAGAACGATCTGTAAGACCTCGATAAATATGGCAAATGGTTACGCACGATGGATAGAGGGTCGTGATATTCGTACCTAACCGGATATCACGACGCAGATCTCGTTCGATGTCGATTACAGAACAATAATTAACGAGAAGGGAAGATTTTTACCTTTTTTAGACTTGTAGTGGGGATAAAACTCTCCTACTATATAAAAGGAAAGTTTTCTTTTGTAAGAGACATCGTAACACGCAAATCAAAAAAATACAAATTCATTTTCTTCTTTCTAGCTACGTCAAAAGTTCTTACTTAACTGCTTGTTCTTCATTCGTAATTGGGTTTGAACCAAGGGTCTGATTGAGAGTTAAATCACTGTTCAACCTAGGTTCAGACTAGGGTGTAACATTACAACTGGTTTGATCATTCATTTTATCTTTAATTCGTTTATCTAGCATTCTTGATTATTTATGTTGAATCAATCCATATATCCTTAAAACTGCATACAAATTTAATTGTTATCCGATTTAAGGGTAAACACATTATGTGATTAGATGGTGAGGTAAATAATCTTTAATTTTTCTATCAAAAGAAAATAGAGTAAAATTAAAATAGGGGGTATATTTCAAAAGAGAAAATAAATAAAAAAGGATCCCTTATGTTTTGGGATAGTTCAATGTAATACCTTAAATATATGTCTGGATAGTTTTAATCTTTAAGTTGTCAAAAATAAGTATTTTTTTTTATTTCCGTCAAATATATAATAAACTAGGATTATATATTTTTGGTAATAACTATGAATATTACCATTTTCAAACCACATTAAATCATACAACTAAAGAGCACCCAAGAACCAACCACGCACTACAACAGGGGCTGAGATCAGTAGGCCTCAAAGTCTAAGTACAAATGCGTTCAATGAAATCTATACATTTCCTAGCTAGCTTTCCGAGGCCTAAGTACAAATGCGTTCAATGAAATCTATACATTTCCTAGCTAGCTTTCCTTCCCTAAACATTTGAATTCTCTTAACAACTGTACTTTTTATCTGTTGTATTACAAAGTTCCTATTAATATTTTGTTCCCTAAAAATTAATAAATTCCTGCTCAGCTAAATATTGTAGACCACTGCCCCTACCACTGCAGCCACCGCTTCTTTCTTGAACTTGCTAGTGTGGTCATGAGATCACACTCAGTAATGTGTATTCTAGTCCATTCCTGCACTCCTTCCCACACCATTCTTGCCCATGCACACTATAAAAGTAGATGATGCATATCTTTAGGCCTATACAACTCGCATAAACCATATGATGCATCATCACAATGTATCCCCATGCCTATAATTCTGTCCTTAGTTAACAACTTCTTTTGTACTGTCAAACACAATATGAACATATGCTTTGGCAGCATAATTCTATTCTAAATCAGAGCAGCAGTGTTCCATTGTAGTCTTTCCCCCACTAGTTGGTTATACCCCATTGAGACAAAGTACTTCCCATTACTTGTGAGACAATAGCTATCATTATTGTACCACTCCTTCATTTATTTTTTAATACCATGTAATTTTCTCCAATAATAGTTGTTATCCTGTGTTGGTTTATGTGTCCAAAAATCATCATTTACTCTCATATAAATGACATGCACCCACTTCACCCATTGTAGTTCCTTCTTGTTTATGAGTAACCATACTAGCTTACCAATAGAAATAATATTCTACAGTTTATAGTTCTTGATATTCAATCCTCTTTGTTTCTTAGGTCGGCATACTTTCTCCCAGATACCTTCTTCTTCTTAGTAGAGCTACCCCATAGAAAATCCCTACACTTCTTGTCTACTTCCTTCAGCACACTCTGTGGTAGGATGAATATTGCCCCCCAAAAGTTATGCAAAGAAAATAGAATAGAAATAATAACATGCAGCTTCCCTGTATAAGACAAGTGCATGTTTGATAGTGATCTCAACTTCTCAGTGATCTTCACACATAATTGATGGAAATCCATTTTACTCCACCTTTTTGGGGATAGCGGGAGCCAAAGATATCTTTCAGCTCATCATCTACACCTATAATGTACATGTTGGATTTCTCTGTGTTTGCCTCCAAACATGTAGTAGTTGAGAAGTGCCTGATGGCTTCCATTACTCTCCTTGTAGTTGCTTCATTCCCTTTACAAAACATCATTAAGTCATCTGCAAATGTAAGGTGAGTAAGTTATTTTTCCTTACACATTGGATGGTATCTGAAATCCGACAGCTGGCTCATCCACTTTAGAAACCTGTATAGATACTCCATCACCATAACAAAAAGAAAGGGGGATATTGGATCCCCTTGTCTTAGTCCCCTCCTCCCCTCAAAGTAGCCATACCCTTCTCCATTAACCTTCATCGAGAATTTTGTGGTTGTAACACAGGTCATGATCAGTTGAGTGAACTTTGGAAGAAATCCATATCCCACTAGTATTTCTTCAATGAACTCCCATTGTATCATATCATAGGCCTTCCATAGGTTTATTTTCATTAGACATATAGGTATAGTTTTCCTATTGTACTATCTTAACAGATCACTGCAGATAAGGACATTATGCACTAATAATCTTCCCTTCACAAATATTGATTGATTCTCACTTACTATGGTAGGTAGCACTTTAGTAAGCTTGTTACACATAACCTTCGATATACACTTGTAAAGTACATTGCAACAAGATATAGGTCAAAACTGGCTAGCAGCTGTTGGATTGGACACCTTAGGTATCAGTGTTATCATGGTAGCATTGAGCTGGTTCAACATTTTCCCATTGCTGAAGAACTCTAACACAACATCAGTGATGCCCTTATCAAGCCATATTGCTGATGTATAGATAATATAGGCCCTTGCTTAAGGAAACTAGGTCATGCCTTACTTCTGGTTCCTCCACTCGTACTAAGTAGCTGGTTATAGTAACTTACGAACACTTCAACAATCTTCTCAGGTTTGTGTTTGATTGAAGTCATCATTAATTTGAGTCACTGATTGTACTAGTCTTCTCTGTTTGATTAGGAAGAAGAAGTAATTGGTATTATCATCCCCAAGTCTAATCCATGTGGCTTTACTTCTCTTTATCAAGAAAGTTTCAACCATTAGTGAAGTCTTCCTAAATCTGTATCTTGTAGCTTTTTCTTGCTTCTGAAGAAACTGATCCAGTGGTGCTTGCTGAAGCATAATTTGCAAGCTCTGCATTTCCACCATGTTTCTATTAGCCTAATTGATGATATTGCTAAAAGTTACCCTTGTGCAATGTTCTGAGTTTTTGTTTTAGAGCCTTTAACTTCCTAATTACCTGGTACATTTTACACCCCTCTACTAGTATTGCCCATCCATCTTCAACAATATGTAGGAAGTCTGGATGTTTGCTTCAAATTTTCAATATCTGAAGGCTTTCTTTTTCCTTGTATGTGTCTATATCATCTCCACCACCAATGGACAATGGTCACTAACCCCTTCATGAAATGCATAAGTTTTACATTATGCCATAATATCTATACATTCCCCATTAACAAATGCCCACTCTATTTTGGAGCAAATTCTACTAGTTTTATGCTTATCACTCCATGAGTATTGGTACCCATTGTTAGGTAATTCCACAAGTGTACATTTGTTTAAACATTCCTAAAAATTCACCACCTCACTGAGTGCCACTTGATTTCCTCCAATTCTGTTTTCCTGCTGAAGTACTGCATTGAAATCACCCATAATTATCCATGGAAGCTAGCAATCCATATGCAGTTGATGTATGTGTTCCCACAATGATCTCCTCTTATCTCTCAGATTATGTGCATAAACAAATGTAACCATGAATGTGATATGCATAGGAATATACTTTACTTGGCAAAATGTTGTCTGTGCTGTCTCATTAATGATCCTCACCTCATACCAATCAGGTTTTCATACCACCACAATTCTACCATTATAGTGTGATACATGATTACTGTTGTATTTCCACTCAAAAACGTATATTTAATTATACTCTCCACCTTATTTCCTTTTATTCTAGTTTCTAATAAACTGACCAGTCCAACATTCTGATAATTGCATAAGATTTTAACCTATTTTCTGCTTACTGAGGCCACTGGGGCATCTAGTATTCCAGCTTCTAGGGAAGATGGCACTATCCCCTCTTTTTCCCTCTCCATTAGGTGGTCCACTGGCCTCTGCCTTATCCTACTCCAAATTTAGGAAAGTATTAGCCACATGCACCACTGTCTATGTATGGCTAATTACATTACCTGTTTTATGAGGTTGCACCTACCTCTGATACCCCCTTATTGGTTCTGTCTTTGCCGCCTGCCCTGCATATCATCATTTCCAACTTCTTTGGCTCCCTGATCCGCCTGTGTTGCCACTTTATTCACCCCATTGCCTGCATTCTGTTGAGTATCCTTATCTGTTTGCTTGCTTGTTTCTTGATCCTTAGCTTTCCTTGTTGCTTTGGTTTTCTTGCAAATGTCCTCTGTATGTCCATATTTGTTACATATAGAGCATATAGAGGGCCTCCATTCATATGTTACTCTTTGTTCAATCACATAACCCTTTTCATTCCTAAAGTAAATCACCTCTGGTAGTTTTTCACCCACTTTCACCTCAACCAACAATTTTGCAAAGTTCAATCCGAGCTTTGTTTTGGTGTTCTTGTCCACCATGAGAGGTTTTCCAATTAAGTTACCAAGTTTGCTTAAACTCTTAGCACTCCAGTACTTAAAGTCCAACCCCAACAATTTCACCCAGATAGGAATAGAGAATAGTTCCTCTCGAGTGAATTTCATATCTGCAGACCAAGTCTTCACGATGAATGATTTATTATCAAAGTGGTATATTCCCCCTTGAATAACTTTATTCTTTCCCTCTTCATTCTCAAACCTGACAAACACTATTCCATTCTTCATTATTACAATTTTGTTAATGCCAAACTTCCCCCAATTTCTATGTATGTATCCATTTAGGATTGCAAATGGAGGGTGAGCTCCTAATACATAGCAAATGACAACATTCCTCTAACACTCAGTCTCTCTGATAATATCATCATCTTCAATCTCTACAATCCTTTGTCCCCCAATACTAGTAGGGTTAACAAACTAGAGTTTAAACCGAGCATTTATTATTTTTGATATATCAAAATTATCCCAAATGGATGTCATTGATTCAGACTCCTTACCTGCATGCTTCTCCGCTAATTCAACCTCATCTGCCCATGATCGTCTTCCCTCTATGGCTAAGGCTTTAGTAGCCTCTGTCCAATTCTCCACTCGTTCCTCCACTGGTGTGTTTCCCTGATTTTGTGAGCTCGTTCTGCTCCCTGATGCACCAGAATTCCCTCATCTTATCTCTCGTATCACCAATTCAGCTGTAGTTCTGAATCTCCGCCGGATTTACCTCAGTATCATCACTATTTGTTCCAATCACTATTGCATTGAGATTAGAACTGGGAACTTCAGCGATCCTTTTCCCATGGCCGCCGTCTTGGTTCCCACCCTTCCCTACAATGATCGCACCCAAATTCACCGTCGAAATCGTAGTTTTCACTCTCCTCCCTATGGCGGCATTCGTTTAGGCTAACGTGCGCTGAGAGAGTTTTAATCGTCCATCCTCTTTCTTATTCTCTTTTACCTTAATAATAAACTAGGATTGTTACACAAATAACCAACCATATTTAATATTTACTTTTTTAGCTGGTATACAAATATTATATATTAATTATACACAGTTATACATATATTATAAATAAATTATCAATATATTATACATTCGCCGATTATTTTTAGTTTAAGAGATTAGATGCGCAACTATTTGAGTTAATTCTTCAATAAACTATAAGCTTAGAAGATGGGCCTCCGGCAATAATTAATTGCTCCATAGCTACATAGGAACTATTTCAATAAGAAGTAGCAAGTCAACAATTAATCAAAAGAAAATTTTCTTATTCATCCACGTGAAAATTGATCCTTCTATTTATTAAATAACTAAACGCATCTCATTTCTTTATTTTATTCACATTTTAAAACTTAAAGGGCCACAATCAGCCGAAATCCATATTAAAGCAACGTATATATAATAATCACAAAATAGCAATTGAACAGGAAAATTACTCACAAATATACTCGTGTTTTTTGGCAGTACTTTGGGCAGGGGCGGATCTATATATGGAATTTGAGGTGGCACGTCATCCGATCGTTCGAATAAAGTTTTATATACATATTAGTATTTTTCACAAAAATGCCTACATAAGGAATAAGTGGCACCCCAAGTCACAAAATGACTTAAGGTGCCATGGTTGAAGTGCTGAAATTCCATGCACATCACCGGGATTGAGACTCTCCAAATGCTCTTGTTGTTCCCTTTTAGCCTTTCTTTTCTTTTTGTTAATTTCTCTTATTTTCTTCATCTTAAATATTCACTTTTCTTATACAATTCTAATTTTATTATTTATTTATATTGTATATTTGCTTCCTTTGTCTTTTTCTGGATGTTCGTATTTTATTTGGATGGATGTAATCTAATTATTTTCTTTTTTTTATCCATATAATATTATTTTATTAATTATAATTTTTTTTAATAGTGATGCATCAAAGACATAATATAATATTAATCAACTACATGTAGAAGGAAGGGGTGTATCACATATTCGTTTATGCATAAAATAAATTTTAAATTGGATTGAATAAATTCAAAATGGATCGAACCGAACCGAAGTAATCCAAAACGGATCGAATTGACTGAATGTACGCCCTAATTCAATCTTCTTCACTAGTGATCGTTTTACATTAAAATAGTAGCACCCGTAGCCATCAAATCCTAGATCCGCCTCTGACTTTGGGTAAGAGATTGGTCAACAATATCACCAAAAGTGATAACCACAATGACATCGATATTATCTGCTCATAGTTGTTGGTCGACAACGTTATAATGAAGATGCAAAGAGACAGATTATCATATGACAGTTTTGAAGAATTTGAATGTTAATTCGATACTCTAAAGTTATAGAAGATACAAGGGTCTTTTAAAGTTTGTTTTTGACTGTAGCTTAGTTCCAAATATCACTCCATAAAGTGGTCGTCCCATAAATTTTGTAAAATTTACACCCCGTTTAGTCCAAATAAAATTATTAGTACTTATTAATTTTGGCCCAACTACTAAATATTTACCCGATTTAAGCATTTGTTTTTTCATAGTAGGCAAGTGAAAAAACTCACTGTGATATACGTGACCTACTTTTGGCCATAGACTATAAGCATTGTTGGCTTCTCTATGGTCTTTTATTGGTCACTTGTTAGACATTTTATGTTCATTCATTAAAGGCCTTGCTGGCCAATCATATTTCATAAATGACCATCTTATTTTCTTATAAATAGACTAGTAAATGTCCATATCAAATACATCAAAGTTTGAGAAAAACGTCTTTTGCTTTTCTTTTATTTCATTATAGAGTTTTGTAAGAGAGTTGAGTGTTGGAAAACACTTGTGTGAACCTTTTCTTTGGAGTGATCTTATGAGCTTATTCTTTTAAGGTATTTGGGATAAATTAGAATATTTACTTTAATTTTGTACTCTCTTTTGTACTCTTATTGCTATAGTAAAATTTTTCCTCTCCGCTTGTGGGCGTAGGTCTCCTTGACCGAACCACGTTAAATTGGTACCTTCTTTATCTTATTTAATTGCCATTATTATCAACTTGCATTGTCGTTGTTATTGTCATTATACCGTTGTTTGGCTAAATTCCGCACTACCCGGATTTCCGATCCTAACACTCACCTTCTTACTCACTTCCTCCACCATATAATAATACCACCACATCAACATCGCCATTAACACAGGATGTTTTAAATCACTGAAAACCACTAAATGAAAGAAGACCTTGAAACCCACTATTGTTGTGCTTGAAGCTCTCAAATCTAAAAATTAAAATCCAAAAAGTGTTTGTAATTCGAAGTGGACGTTCAAAAATCTTATTAATAATACTTGTGTGAAGCTTATACTAATTTTGAGCTCATTTGGGATTTAATTTGAAGAGTTAGCAGTTGAAATTTTGAGTCGGTGTATCGAAGAAGACGAGGGGAAGCGCGGTGTACATTTGTATATATTCTCTTTATGTATCCCGATTGTATATCAATGTATATATCTTCTATATATTATGTATATATATGTGATATCCATCAAAATCAATGTGTGATATATAGTACTTCATACGTCCTAATTTATATGCCAGACTTTTCTTTTTAGTTTGTCCTAAAAAGAATGTCATTTTATATATTTAGAATTAATTTAATTTTAAAACTATCTTTTTACTCTTAATGTGATAAGTCACAACTACATAAATGTTAAAGCTTGTTTTAGACCAAAAATCCTAAAAATCTTTATTCCTTTCTTAAACTTTATATCTAACCAAAGTCCAAATAGTGCCACATAAATTGAGATGGAGAGAGTTATATACATAACATATACATGTGATATACATTATTGTGTATTTTCTAGATCGATTTCAAATATGAATTTCTGCTTCGAACCAATCCAGATTACCTCCGATCTTTCTTAAATTTTGTAGATAGATTTTTCCAGATGTTTTCAAAGACTTTGAATCACACTCACTAAAAAATAACTATTAAATAGGATTATTAGACTAGACACACTTTTTTTTAATTCGAGTAGGCACTAGTAAATTAGTAAATACTTTCTAATTGTTGTGTATTTATGAAACAAAAACTATAATTTTAAATTTTGTTTATTTTTATTTAGAAAAGAGTGATATCCTAAAAAAAACTAATCGATCACGTTTTTATCAGTTACCTACTTAAACTATCCAGTATCCCCAAAACCTCCCTTAACTGTATCCCCATATATATTAAAAAACCTTAGTCGATTTTTTAATAAAGTGTTAATACCTTCAAACCCGCCTAAACTATACAACCTTTGTCAGTTTCCTACCTAAACTATTGACTATCCCCAAAAATTCCCTGAACTATATCCCCCTTCATAATAAAACTCCCTCGTCACATTCTTACTAGTGCGTATGATAGACGCTCTTTATTACTTTTAAAATCTGTCATGTGGCAATCTACCTGGACATTTTGTTAGGTTAATCTTAAAAACACACTTGATTAAGGTTTTTATTATTACCTTAACTGAGTTAGGTAAAAATAAAAAAGGGGGCTAAGTAGATTAAACATAGTCGGTCATTTCTCAGTTAAGTCATTTTCTCTTTGCTCTCACCGGAAACATTCTCTCATCGAAAAATCGTTACAGTAGCGACTAAATCTCTCATCTCGGTAGCGATTTTCTCCATTAATATTGGTTCTAACATCGATTGATATGTCTATTGTTGCTTCTGTTCGAAATCAAATTAAAATCTAGGGTTTTGCTCCTCAATTGGTATAAAGAATTAGGGTTTACAATACTAAAGATTCTCAAGATTGTTGAAAGGAAATACCTAAGTTGTTAATAGATCCTGTTCTTTATTCCTTAATATCTTTGTTGCAAAATTATGGTATTGAGGTTCTGCGAATTAGTTATATGTTAAAAAAATGGGTCTTTTTTGTTACATCTTTCTGCTTGTTTATGTTTTTGTCGAATATATAGTTGTATGCATGCTGCTTGTTGTTAGTTTAAGAAGTTGTTGTGAATTTATGTTAGTTTAATAAATTATTCTATTTTTTTTCCTTATTCATTGTTGTCTTTTTATTGTTATTTGTAGGGTAATTGCAGAAATATCTAATTTTGAGATTTCATATTGGTGGGTATGATTGTGAGTGAGGTAGGGCCAATTTATGTTGGGAGAAACATTGAATATGCTTGTGAGCACCTAATTTTTGACTATATTTGAATTTTTATCACCTTATACTGTGTAAATATTTTTAAACATTTAATATATATTTTTTAGCTTTGTTATATTTTTTGTATATATAGGGTAAAAATTAAAAATAATTTAAAAGGTCAATTATTATTATTAATATTATTTTTATTTTTATTTTTATCTTTATTTTAAAATAAAGTAAATTTAAAAACCAAACAAAATTAAATATTTTTTTTAAACTTTTTGGATGGGAATAGAAAAATAGGAAAAGTATAATTATGGAATTAAAAAGTAAAAGTAAAAGTAGGGGGAAATTATTTAATAAAAAAAAGTAAAAGAAAGTGGAAAATTAAAAAAATAAAAGTAAAAGAATGTCGAAATTTTAAAAATAAAAAATAAAAAAAAGTTGGAATTAAAAAATAAAAGTAAATGTAGCTGAATTGTTTTTTAAAAAAAGTAAAAGAGAGTGTAAATTTTTAAAAAAGTAAATAAGTGAAAAATAAAAAAAAAGTAAAAAAAGTAGGAATTTAAATATAATAAAAGTAAAAAAGTGATAAATTAAAAAATAAAAGCAAAGGAAAGTGGGGAGTTATTTCTTTTTTAAATAAAAGAATAAAAATGGGAAGTGGGAATTTTTTTAATTAAAAAATAATAAAGTAAAATAAAAAATCTGAAACAATTCCAAACTTTTTTCTATAAATAGAAGAGAAATGTGAGGAAACAAAAGGGGGAATAAGGAGAAAAAAAAGGAGGAGGAGGGAATTGAGAGAAATTTATTTTCTTCTTCTAGGTAAGAGAATTTCTACTCGTGTCATTCTTTCTTCGTCTTTCTTTCGTAAAATCCAGCAAAATCACTCCCCAAAATACAGCTTTAAACCCAGCAAAAACAAGCCATTAAATAACTGGTTTTGCAACGTCGATTGGGTTGCAAGTCGCAATTTTTCGTTCGAGGTTCCGTGGCCGATGAAATCTCCAGTCAACACTCGTCAAATTGTTTAACGCTCTTGTAATTTCAACTCTGTTAATTTATATCAAATGTCCGTTGTTTCCCTTTCTTCACTGATTATTTTATCCATTTACCTTCTTGTCTGTTGGTGTGATTATTAGGTAGCATGAAGTAGTAGTTCACTCTATTGATATTTTGATCATTTGAATCTCATTGTTTCCTTGTTCATATGTTTGTTGGACCATGATGTTAATTTTTGAGTTGCAAAGTTTTGTTCTGAGTTGATTTAACCGGATAAAGGGTCTATTGAATCACTGTAATTTGGCTTGTTTACTAATTTTGTTCATGAGATTGTGGTGTCATTAGTTTTGTTTAAGAAATGTACAGAATATGGGATAATGGGTTGGATAATTTGCTTGGGCCATGATTTGTTTTTAAGGAAATTGGTTTTTGGGCTATTGGAAAAGAAAAGATTTTGGGCCAAAAGATTTAGTCTCATCAGGCCCAAAGTAATAAATAACATAGCTGACTCATCTTTCTCTAAGCTAGCCTATTTTTCTATAAAAAAATAAATTCAATTCTTCTACAAATAATTTCATAATTCATGACCTCACAATAATTTCAAAATAGTTTGAGTAAACAATCTTATAAACATTCGTAGCTTGCTTCAGGCGCGTTTAATAAATTATCGTGATTATAGGTACAGTTCCCGTGGCATAGTCACGATAAGTAACTCAAAATTCAAGTGCGCGTTTCACGCGACTTGACCCCAACATCAAATAATAAAAATCAACATGTTGTAGATCGTGGGTGCGTTTCACGTGACGCAATTCATAATATGTACAAAAACAAGCGAGTGCGCGATATCACGACTTGTTTAAATAAATTCAATAATTGTTTAAAATAATTAAAAGCGGTATAGAAGCATTAACACATAAAGGGTTCTAAAACATGTAATAAATCAGATAATTAGGCCAATTATTAATAGTTGAGCGACCGTACTAAAACTACGGAATCCGGGAGTGCCTCACACCTTCTCCCGGGTTAACAGAATTCTTTACCCGATCTTCTTGATTTTCGCGAATCTTAAAACATAGTCAAATTTCCTAGATTTGAGATTTAAAATAAACCGGTGAATTGAGACACCATAAATTATTCTAAGTGGCGACTCTAAATAAATAAATAATCCCATATAGATTAATGTCACTTTAATTGGAAAAATTCTCCTATCCCTCGGGAAAAAGGAGGTGTGACAACTCTGTCGACTCTGCTGGGGACAAAAACCTAGAACTTCTGGTTCATGGTTTAGAATTCGAGCTTAGAATAACTGTTATACTTGGCTTTTGTTTTATTATCTGATTTTTTACATGTTTGAGCCTAATGTGCTAAATGTCGCTTTTTACCGTTTTGATATTGTTTGAAATGTATATAAAACTGTTACGACACCCTTCTTCTCTCTGAGTCTTCTAAATTTTCTGGGAAGCGTGCGCTTCGCGTGGCTTCTTTTCTATTAGAGTCATACCCTAATTTTATAATGAGGATTGGAGAAGTTACAAAGCCAGTGAAGCTTCTGTATTCCCGGTACGCTGCCTCCCCTCGGCTCGAGTTGTCTGCTCGGGTAAGCCAGGTCTAGAACAATACACCCAGGATTTAAACTTAGAATGACATAACCTCATGTCGGATCCCTAGTAGGTACTTTTGTTTGCATCACGTGCATTCGACTTTAGGGACTCAACACAGGGGTTGGGTCCGTCTAGGACTGGTGTACCCAAATCAAAAGACCATCCTGATGCATCTTACGTGCTACTTGTGCATTTGTTTGTTTCGGCTTGCATGTTGACCGATTTCTAGAATAGGAAAAAAACCCAAGAGTGAGGCAAGAGAGAGAAATTTACTCGGTTTCTGAAAATCCAGATATTTAAAAATCCCAAAACTCTGAAGAAATGTTTTTTTTAAAAAAATGAGTCATTTCAAAATACGCCAAATATTTTCATAAAAGGTCATGCTTTTCTTACCGAACTACGCGGGTCTGATTCTCACCGGATGTGAAATACGTAGGCAAACCTCATCGGTTATGGCCCCAAAAATATTTTTCCTTTCCTTAATTTCTTCTTAGAATTCTTTTCTTAGAAAATTCAAAAAAAGAATTAAATCCAAAAATATTTTCCTTCTTTTCCGAAGTCTTTCTTTCAAAAATAAAAATCAAATCAAAAATTATTTCTTTCTTCTTTAGAAGTCTTTCTTTCGAAAATTCTCAAAAGAAAATAAAACAAATGAAACATTATATAAAAAATCAAAATCCAAAAATATTTTCTTTATTCTTAAAGAATTTTCCTTTCAGAACTTCCCAAAAAAAAATAAAAATCAAAGTTAAAAAATATTTTCCTTGTTAGGAGCTTTTGTGGTTTTTTTTGTATAAAAAAATAAAGAAAAAAAGAGTTAGTTTATTTACTTTATTCCCGATCTTCCCCTTAACTACGTAATGGTCTGGTTCATGCAGTGTCATGATACGTAGGCAATCCCCATCGGATGCGATCATAACCCTAATTAATCTACGTGAAAATCAACAAAAAAGAGAAAAACAAAGGGAAGAAAAGTATGATAAAAATGAAAGAGAGTGGAATTGAAAGAAAAGAACTACATAATGAAAAAGAGATAGTGAAAGCCAGGATGAAACACGCAGTCGTTGGAAAAATATTTTAGGAACATTTAATTGTTCAGGTGCATTGCATCCCTAATGTGCGATTCCTTATCTGTTAAATGTCTCAAAACTGACAAGGGTGTTGTGTGTGCAATTCAGTAAGTCTTGTTGTGGTTGGTTTTGTCGGTAATCGGGCTTTTCACTCCTATTTTTCAAGATCCAAAGGAAAGATCCCATTGGCTTCAGAAAGCAATCTCCGTATCATTAATACTGAGGATAGCCCTGAGCTGGCTATTTCACAACCCGAGTCGGCAACTGCCGAAGAAAATAAGATGATGTGTCTCCGCATGTTGGAAATGTGGGACGCCTGGTCTAACGGTAAGGAATCGCCAAGCACAATTCCTGGGTTCCCAGAGCTGGTCCCAAGGACAGTTGGAACCACCAACATCCATATGACATATCCATTTGTCCCATTTGGGTACCCTTCTATATCATCCGACTTCATCGGTATGCCTTCTCTGGTCCGCCCCCAGGCACCGTTCTCCAGAGCACCATCAACGTTGTTCTCCACACCATCGGTCTTCACCATGGCACAACCAACCGTGCCCAGGCCATGCTTTGAACCTTCAACATTCACCTTCCAAGGCCCACAATTTTAGCCTGACCTGACTCATGTTACTCCGGACCTATATGCTCTACAACTACAATATGTGTCTCCGATTGAACAATAAAGAGCGGTTAGGAATCCCGAGCAGGAAGAAATGGCTCGGAAGATGAGAAGCTATAAAGTTTGAAAAACATGCAAGGCCTGAGTGGCCAAAAAAGTGTTTCCTATTCAGACTTGTGCATGTTCCCAAATGTTCATCTACCTGCTGGCTTCAAAATGACAAAGTTCGAAAGGTATGATGGGCACGAAGATCCAATTGCTCATCTAAAGAGATACTGCAATCAACTGAGAGGGGCCGGTGGGAAAGAAGAGTTATTGATGGCCTACTTCGGATAAAGCGTGACAGGAATCACCTCAGAATGGTATATGGATCAGGAAATCTCCCACTGGCACATATGGGACGATTTAGCTAGGGATTTTGTCAGACAGTTCCAGTACAACGTCGACATTGCTCCAGACAAAAACTCCAATGTCTAATTTGAAGAAGAAAACCGCGGAAAGTTTTCGCGAGTATGCTATCAAATAGCGCAAGCAGGCCGCCAGAGTGAAACCACCCATGGACGAAGCAGAAATGGTTACAGTCTTCTTGCAATCCCAAGAAGCTAATTACTTCCAGAATATGATGTCCGCTATGGGCAAACCATTTGCTGAGGCCATCAAAATCGGGGAGATAGTAGAAAACGGTCTGAAAACTAGCCGGATATTGAGTCAAGCTACCTTGAAAGCTACCTTTCAAGCCATCCAGAACGGTTAAGGGGGTTTGGCTAATCGCAAAAAGAGAGAGGAGGGAGCCATGATGGCTTCAGGTTCAAGAGGGCCTCACAGATCATTTGACCATTCTTATATGCCCAAGAACCCCACAACATTACTACCCGCATCAAGATGTAGCTTATGACGTGGCATCGCCTTACTATGCGGTGATGAATGCCCAACTTTACGCATGACCACAACAGTACTACAACCAAGCTCGATATCCACCTCCCATACATAACCATCCATACCAAACTTCATATAATCCCCGTCCACCACAAAACATACACAAACATAATCCACACCCTCGTGAGCCTCCCAGGAGAAACAATTTCACCCCTATTGGAAAATCTTACTCCAGTCTGCTTTAAATGCTAATCCAACTGGGTCTATTGTATCATGTACCTCCCAATCGGCAAAATCCCGAGTCACCATCATACAGAACCGGTACCAGATGTGCTTACCATTCAGAAGTATAAGGCCATGATATAGAAGACTGTTGGACCCTTAAAAGATCAGTCGAAAGCTTGATAGAAGAAAAAAGAATTGTGCTAAGGGACTAAGAGATCGCAAATGTGACTAACCATCCATTACCGACTCACAATAATGGGCCAGTCATTGGTATGATTTGTGAGGACAAAGAATTTGATCTAGCACTGAAGGCCATTGTAGCCACTGCCGAGACAGAAGAAAAGCCAAAAAACAGTCGCCAAACCTGAAAGTTTCATGTCAGACGGGAGTCTCGGTAGCCGTCTTGCTATCCTTTATGTGTTCGGATTATTTTAGGGTGTGATCCGGATGTTTAACTTTGTTGTCTTACTTTCCAATTGTAAACCCTTCTATCTTTAAAATTATTTAAAAAATTCAAATGAAATTAGTATTTCATTGTCCAGGAATGTCTCTTTTCTTAATCTTGTCACTTTTCTTATTCTCTTTTCAGTTCTGTTAAATGCAGATTTTAATGACATGACATGCTTGCGAACTTCAGGCCTAGATTCTAAAACATTGTCACACATGGAAATAATGAATCAAAAATCAGAATGCACTGAAGATAAGTTTAAGAAAATAAAATAAAGAATCAGAACAGCTAAAGGAAAATTGGCTCTAGATTGAAAAGGTCCATACATTGTAACGAGAGTACTGCCAAAAGAGAGAGTTATACTTGGGAAATATCGAAGGAAATGTCCCTGAAACAATTATCAACGCAGGTGTAGTAACAAAGGTACTATGTTTGATCCTCTATATAACATTAATGTTCTACCTAGTTGATGTTATTTTAGATATAGGGTCTCCACTCCCTAGTATCTTTTCCAACATAGGTTCTTCACTCCATATTTGATTTTATTTTAGACATAGGGTCTCCACTCCCTAGTTGATGTTGTTTTAGATATAGGGTCTGCACTCCCTAGTCTCTTTTCCAATATAAGGTCTCCACTCCCTAGTTGATTTTATTTTAGACATAGGGTCTCCACTCCCTAGTCTCCTTTTCCAACATAGGGTATCCACTCCCTAGTTGATGTTATTTTAGATATAAGGTTTCCACTCCCGAGTCGATTTGATCTTAAATGTAGGGTACAACACTCCCTGATATCATTGCCAACATAGGGTCTCCACTCCCTAGTTGATTTTATTTTAGACATAGGGTCTCCACTCCCTAGTCGCCCTTTCCAACATAGAGTCTCCACTCCCTAGTTGATTTTATTTTAGACATAGAGTCTCCACTCCCTAGTCTCTTTTCCAATATAGGGTCTCCACTCCCTAGTTTAATTTATTTTAGACATAGGGCCTCCACTCCCTAGTCTCCATTTCCAACATAGGGTTTTCACTCCCAAGTTGATGTTATTTTAGAAATAGGGTCTTCATACGCTAGTCTCTTTTCCAACATAGGGTCTCCACTCCCTAGTTGATTTTATTTTAGACATAGGGTCTCTACTCCCTAGTCTCCTTTCAAAAATAGGGTCTTCACCCCCCTAGTTGATTGTATTTTAGACATAGGGTCTCCACTCCCTAGTCTCCCTTTCCAACATAGGGTCTCCACTCCCTAGTTGATTTTATTTTAGACATAAGGTCTCCACTCCCAAGTCTCTTTTCCAACATAGGGTCTCCACTCCCTAGTTGATTTTATTTTAGACACACGGTCATCACTCCCTAGTCGCCTTTTACAACCTAGGGGCTCCTCCCTAGTTGATTTTATTTTAGACATAGGGTCTCCACTCTCTAGTCTCTTTTCCAACATAGGGTCTCCACTCCCTAGTTGATTTTATTTTAGACATAGGGTTTCCACTCCCTAGTCTCATTTCCAATATAGGGTCTCCACTCCCTAGTTGATTTGATCTTAAATGCGGGGTACACCACTCCCTGATATTATTGCCAACATAGGGTCTCCACTCCCTAGTTGATGTTATTTTAGATACAGGGTCTCCACTCCCTAGTCTCTTTTCCAACATAGGGTCTCCACTCCCTAGTTGATTTGATCTTAAAAGCATGGTACACCACTCTCTGATATCATTGCCAACAAAGGGTATCCACTCCCTAGTTGATTTTATTTTGGACATAGGGTCTCCGCTCCCTAGTCGCCTTTTCCAACATAAGGTCTTCACTCCCTAGTTGATGTTATTTTAGATATAGGGTCTCCACTCCCTAGTATCTTTTCCAACATAGGTTCTTCACTCCATATGTGATTTTATTTTAGACATAGGGTCTCCACTCCCTAGTTGATTTTATTTTAGACATAGGGTTTCCACTCCCTAGTCTCATTTCCAATATAAGGGTCTCCACTCCCTAGTTGATTTTATTTTAGACATAGGGTTTCCACTCCCTAGTCTCATTTCCAATATAAGGGTCTCCACTCCCTAGTTGATTTTATTTTAGACATAGGGTTTCCACTCCCTAGTCTCATTTCCAATATAAGGGTCTCCACTCCCTAGTTGATTTTATTTTAGACATAGGGTTTCCACTCCCTAGTCTCATTTCCAATATAAGGGTCTCCACTCCCTAGTTGATTTTATTTTAGACATAGGGTTTCCACTCCCTAGTCTCATTTCCAATATAAGGGTCTCCACTCCCTAGTTGATTTTATTTTAGACATAGGGTTTCCACTCCCTAGTCTCATTTCCAATATAAGGGTCTCCACTCCCTAGTTGATTTTATTTTAGACATAGGGTTTCCACTCCCTAGTCTCATTTCCAATATAAGGGTCTCCACTCCCTAGTTGATTTTATTTTAGACATAGGGTTTCCACTCCCTAGTCTCATTTCCAATATAAGGGTCTCCACTCCCTAGTTGATTTTATTTTAGACATAGGGTTTCCACTCCCTAGTCTCATTTCCAATATAAGGGTCTCCACTCCCTAGTTGATTTTATTTTAGACATAGGGTTTCCACTCCCTAGTCTCATTTCCAATATAAGGGTCTCCACTCCCTAGTTGATTTTATTTTAGACATAGGGTTTCCACTCCCTAGTCTCATTTCCAATATAAGGGTCTCCACTCCCTAGTTGATTTTATTTTAGACATAGGGTTTCCACTCCCTAGTCTCATTTCCAATATAAGGGTCTCCACTCCCTAGTTGATTTTATTTTAGACATAGGGTTTCCACTCCCTAGTCTCATTTCCAATATAAGGGTCTCCACTCCCTAGTTGATTTTATTTTAGACATAGGGTTTCCACTCCCTAGTCTCATTTCCAATATAAGGGTCTCCACTCCCTAGTTGATTTTATTTTGGACATAGGGTCTCCGCTCCCTAGTCGCCTTTTCCAACATAAGGTCTTCACTCCCTAGTTGATGTTATTTTAGATATAGGGTCTCCACTCCCTAGTATCTTTTCCAACATAGGTTCTTCACTCCATATGTGATTTTATTTTAGACATAGGGTCTCCACTCCCTAGTCTCTTTTCCAATATAGGGTCTCTACTACCTAGTTGATTCTATTTTAGACATAGGGTCTCCACTCCCTAGTCTCCTTTTCAAACATAGGGTCTCCACTCCCTAGTCTCCTTTTCAAACATAGGGTCTCCACTCCCTACTTGATATTATTTTAGACATAGGGTCTCCATACGCTAGTCTCTTTTCCAATATAAGGTCTCCACTCCCTAGTTGATTTTATTTTAGACATAGGGTCTCTATTCCCTAGTCTCCTTTCCAACATAGGGTCTTCACCCCCCTAGTTGATTATATTTTAGACATAGGGTCTCCACTCCCTAGTCTCCCTTTTCAACATAGGGTCTCCACTCCCTAGTTGCTTTTATTTTAACCATAAGGTCTCCACTCCCTAGTCTCCTTTCCAACATAGGGTCTCCACTCCCTAGTTAATTGTATTTTAGACACAGGGTCTCCACTCCCTAGTCGCCTTTTCCAACATAGGGGATCCTCCCTAGTTGATTTTAATTTAGACATAGGGTTTCCACTCCCTAGTCTCCTCTCCAACATAGGGTCTCCACTCCCTAGTTAATTGTATTTTAGACATAAGGTCTCCACTCCCTAGTTAATTGTATTTTAGACATAAGGTCTCCACTCCCTAGTTAATTGTATTTTAGACATAAGGTCTCCACTCCCTAGTTAATTGTATTTTAGACATAAGGTCTCCACTCCCTAGTTAATTGTATTTTAGACATAAGGTCTCCACTCCCTAGTTAATTGTATTTTAGACATAAGGTCTCCACTCCCTAGTTAATTGTATTTTAGACATAAGGTCTCCACTCCCTAGTTAATTGTATTTTAGACATAAGGTCTCCACTCCCTAGTTAATTGTATTTTAGACATAAGGTCTCCACTCCCTAGTTAATTGTATTTTAGACATAAGGTCTCCACTCCCTAGTTAATTGTATTTTAGACATAAGGTCTCCACTCCCTAGTTAATTGTATTTTAGACATAAGGTCTCCACTCCCTAGTCTCCTCTCCAACATAGGGTCTCCACTCCCTAGTCTCCTTTTCCAACATAGGGTATCCACTTCCTAGTTGATGTTATTTTAGATATAAGGTCTTCACTCCTTAGTCGATTGGATCTTAAATGCAGGGTACAAAACTCCCTGATATCATTGCCAACATAGGGTCTCCACTCACTAGTTGATTTTATTTTAGACATAGGGTCTCCACTCCCTAGTCGCCCTTTCCAACGTAGGGTCTCCACTCCCTAGTTGATTTTATTTTAGACATAGGGTCTCCACTCCCTAGTCGCTTTTCTAATATAGGGTCTCTACTACCTAGTTGATTTTATTTTAGACATAGGGTCTCCACTCCCTAGTCGCCTTTTCAAACATAGGGTCTCCACTCCCTAGTCGCCTTTTCAAACATAGGGTCTCCACTCCCTATTTGATATTAGTTTAGACATAGGGTCTCCATACGCTAGTCTCTTTTCCAATATAAGGTCTCCACTCCCTAGTTGATTTTATTTTAGACGTAGGGTCTCTATTCCCTAGTCTCCTTTCCAACATAGGGTCTTCACCCCCCTAGTTGATTATAT
>AWOL01S0041457.1:17303-55916 GCA_000715115.1 Nicotiana otophora | reverse complement strand
TACGCTCGGGCCGAGTATGGTACCGGATGCCGGCCACGTCCCTTCAGGTTTGGGGCGTGACAACGATGTTGCACCTTCGCCACCGAAGAAGTAAAAGCCTGGTGGTGAAGATGAATGACAAGGCAAATCGTCAGTTCTGGCTCAACTACTTTTTTGTCAAAACCGAAGACGTGGTGACCAACGCGAACGGCTTCCCTGAGACTTGGAATTACAGTCGTAAGCATCCATGTTTTTTGCTAAAAGCACTTGATTTGTCTTAGTCATGACGAGTGCAAAATACACACTTAAATTGTGCTCGCTAGTCAAAGATAGTATAGTATGATATCGTCTCCACATGGATTGGATTTAAATAGTATTTTCGTATTTTGTAGCTAGATTACTATCTAGGAGGATCAACAATTGAGATTTATATGGTTAATATTAAAATTAATTAAGAATCTAGAGCTAATTGACTAATGACAATTGAAGCAAGGCCTAAGCAAATGAAGATATCAATGGGAGAAAATGGGGTTTTGATAGGATAGGTGCAAGATAATTGTCTGGGATTTAACTCTAGATAATTCACTTCTAATATTCAAGTGAGTCTCTCGAATTCACTTAATTATTAGTACAATTATTTAATAGAAACTCCTCTCTCGATTAAGTCCCAGCCTCTCAATATGAACCAATTTAAGCACTGTGAATATATGCAAGAATTTATAGTGGATCGGTCTTTAGAAAAACCTCTTTTGATTATTCTCCTAACTAGGTTTAATCAATGATTCAACTAGCCTCTTTTGATTACTTATAAGAATCTATGAACTCAACCAATAATATAATGCAAATACATCACAAGTTATGCCTCTTTCGATTACAAGAACAAGTTAATATAGACGCAACAATTAAATCTTCTAAAACCATTCAAATACATAAAAATAGAGTTATAGTCCACAAACAATCATCAAAACACCAAATCCATCAAAACCCAAAAGGATCTACTCCATAGACATGAAGAAATTCTTCAAAAATGAAACTAAAGTATAGGAAAACATAAATTCAATCCAAACCTGGATCTTGAGTGAGGAAGGAATGATGGAATCCTTGTGCTTGTGTTCTTCCAACTCCTCCTTAGCCTCCTTAGGTCGAAAATCTGTCAAAAGTCCCGAAAATGATATTTTCTCGTGTATATAAGCCATCCCCCAATAATCCTCGGACAAAATTACCCCTTTCAGCGGAATTGGGAAGTCACTCTAACATTTTTGGGCAACCGCGCGCATGCCGCGCCTCCCCTTTCAGCACGCATGTGGGAAATTCCAGAACGTGCCAAAATATGATTTCTGGCCACTTTTTGCACAAGCGCCCCGCGTCCCACAGGGCATACCGCGGGGCGGTAGTGCAAATTGTGGTCAAAAATGAGTTTTTAAAATTTTGACTTCTAAACTTAGTTTTTGACCCCCGAACGTGATCCCGGCTTAATTGCTTGGGCTTCTACTCAGACTTAAAAGCTCCAAATAACTCAAATTAGCTCCACAACATCTACATAACTCGAAATCACTCCTAAAAAGCATAAAACACACAATAAGTGCAAATATACTACCAATTAAAGCTCACTACAAGTAAACTGCAGTGAATTAGAGTGCAATAAGCGACTAAACCACAAGATTATAGTCTACCATCAACACCCCACATTTAAACCATTGCTCGTCCTCGAGCAATTAAACTACACTTCACATAGACACGATCGTGTTAAGCAACTCTCCTAACTCATCACACAAAGAATAATCGAAACAGATTAAGCACAATACCGTAACATCCCCGCCTCAAGATTTGACTCAAAAGCACCACTCATTTTTCACAACCCGCTCACTTACTCTAACACAGAGGTCAACGACATTACCTTTCCTTCGTGAATCAAGTGCCCTCACACAACAATAGAGAGTAGTTCCAAAAGTAATAAGGTTTAAGAATAATTAGGAACTCAAGATATAGAAAGAATTCACTCACTCTCAGAAGTAATACTCATGTGCTACAAAAGACGTGCCATAAGCTTGCCCGTAATGTATTACTCTACTAATTGAGTTCATTCAGTCAATGATCAAGTAGGACTTTATTTGGTTGTAATGTAGGCTGCAGGACGGGTATGATATATTTGGATATATTGACTACATCTCCCTAAACACTTTAATATATACAATTGACCGTTCAAAATCCCACACTATTGTCAAACCATAACTCCACCCTTACATCAATATATGTTAACTCCCCACTTCTTTAAGCACACATACATCAAAAGTTACCACTATCAATGAATATTTGTACAACAATACAACTATATTTCTTTCAATTCACGCGACTTATTTTTTTTTTTTAGAACAGTGCACCTTTCTCCTTATTTCATTTGTTCCACTCAAAAGCCAACCAACACCCCACACTTTAACTTTTACAAAGTTAATAATAATTTCAAGTGCTTGCGAGAGGTAAAATGGGTAAGGATTGTAATGTGGTTGCCAAAGAAATATGATTATAGGCTCAAAGGGGTTAACTAAGATATATAATAATTAGGTAGGTACAACATATAACTGGCTCAACAAAGAAACGCCTATATCACTTCTAAAACTGAATAAAACTACTATTTCGCTTTGCAAACACACCATGCAAGTTTTAGACATCAAATGCAATGCACAGAATACACGAAACCTCACACACACATGGCACATAACTCACTCAGGATCAGACTCATCGAGACATTCTAGTCAAAGCAGTTAAGCAAAGTTAAGATCATACAATTTAAGGTACATATACAAGAGTCAAAAACTGAGCCTAAGCGTCACAACTAAAGCACTTACTATTCTCAAGACATAATACAATCAAGAGATATTGCTTTCATTTAAAATCACAACACAAGATCTCCTACTCCTAAAAAAAATAACTACATTCGGTTCAAACAAAATCATTGAAAAAGAACCGCAATACAAAAAACAAACAAGGGGGAATTATTATACTACCTAAAGAAAATAATATTTTTTTTCCTTCGACTTTAAAAATTTCAAACAAAAGAAATGAAAACACATACAAGAAACGAAAACAAATAATTATTTACATATTTACATTCCCACCCCACACTTTAAATTGTGGCTTATCTCCATGACACATAAATAAAAAGCAAGAGGTAAAGAAAACTCCCCTGGACTTTTTTCGTTTCCGAGAACTTGTGAACTTCACCCCTAATTCTGAATTCATTTTTCGTTTTCGCTCCTCGAGATTCTTTATGGAGCTCATCAGGCCAAATTCCTTTAAGGATATTTGTAAGACCCACTTTTTTCTTTCTTTCTTGGCCTCATTTTGAGCGGTGGATTGTTCTTGTAGGATTATCCTCAACTTGTTTCTGCATTCATTCACAAGATCAATCCCTGCATATTCCTGTAAATCCCCAAAAATAAAATCCACACGATCAAGGTTAGAATAAGAAATTGAAGAAGAAATGTCATGTGAGTATTCCTCTGGTAAGTCCAAGACCATTTGTTCCTCATTTTCTTCTACTAAAAATTGCAATTGTGGATAGGTGGATGGGGGTTTGAACTCTTCTTGTATTGCTTCATAATCAACCAAAGCCTCATTTTCGATCATTTCAGTTAAAACAGAGTCCTCTTGCAGAGTGGGAAACTCTCTCTGTAGATGTTCATCATCTCGGGTAGGTTTATTTTCACACGGTATCTCTTTCATATATTCACCATCACAATGCAACGAGCTAAGTCTATTTACTAATTGATTCACTTGCAGTGTTAGGTTATTAGTGGCTTTATCATCTTGTATAAATTTCTCTTCCACCTTATTTATGAACTATACATAAACTTTTCTAAACTACTATTCTCCTTTTGAGGTGGTTGTCTCACTTCGCTTTCATCCCAGTCAAAATAAGGGTATTCATTCCAACCAGAGTCAGAATTGGACCCATATGAATCCTCATACCTGTACGGACTAGAGACAAAGTGAGAATGTTCAATAGATGAACCATTGGATGAATACCTACCTGCTTGACAATCAATCCATAGATGATTTCCACCGCATTTAAAACACGTAGCACACCACTAATAATATTCAGCTGCTAACTCTTCAACCATTTTTTTAGGCTAGTTGTACTCCATCTTCACATCATTTAGAATTCAATAACAAGAATATGCTCTTCAAGATTACTTCAAGAAAAGAAATCTTGAAGAGAAGTTAACATAACAAAACTAAAAATAAATAAAAATTAAAACCTAATTCCTGAATTAGCACTATAAACTATTTCAAACATTACTGATTGCCAATCCCTGACAACGACGCCAAAATTTGACGAGCACAAAACGCACACTTAAATTGTGCTCGCTAGTCAAAGATAGTATAGTATGATATCGTCTCCACATGGATTGGATTTAAACAATATTTTCGTATTTTGTAGCTAGAGCGCTATCCAGGAAGATCAACAATTGAGATTTATGTGGTTAATACTAAAATTAATTAAGAATCTAGAGCTAATTGACTAATGACAATCGAAGCAAGGCCTAAGCAAAAGAAGATATCAATGGGAGAAAATGGGGTTTTGATAGGATAGGTGCAAGATAATTGTCTGGGATTTAACTCTAGATAATTTACTTCTAATATTCAAGTGAGTCTCTCGAATTCACTTAATTATCAGTACAATTATTTAGTAGAAACTTCTCTCTCGCTTAAGTCTCACCTCTCAATATGAACCAATTTAAGCACTGTGAATATATGCAGGAATTTATAGTGGATCGTTCTTTAGGAAAACCTCTTTCGATTATTCTCCTAACAAGGTTTAATCAATGATTCAACTAGCCTCTTTCGATTACTTAGAAGAATCTATGAACTCAACCAATAATATAATGCAAATACATCACAAGTTATGCCTCTTTTGATTATAAGAACAAGTTAATATAGATGCAACAATTAAATCTTTCAAAACGATTCAAATACATAAAAATAGAGTTATAATCCACAAACAATCAACAATACACCAAATCCATCAAAATCCAAAAGGATTTATTCCATAGGCATGGAGAAGTTCTTCACAAATGAAACTAACGTATTGGAAAACATAAATTCAATCCAAACCTGTATCTTGAGTGAGGAAGGAATGATGAAATCCTTGTGCTTCTGTTCTTCCAACTCCTCCTTAGCCTCCTTGGCTTCCTTAGGTCGAAAATCTGTTAAAGGTCCTGAAAATAGTGTTTTCCCGTATATTTAAGCCACCCACAATAATCCTCAGACAAAATTACCCTTTTTAGCTGAATTGGAAAGACCTTCTAACATTTTTGGCAACTGCGCCACATACCGCGCAGCCCTATTCGGCGCGCATGTGGGAAATTTCAGAACGTGCCAAAATATGATTTCTAGCTAATTTTTGCACTAGCGCCCCGTGGGCGCGGGGCATAACGCGGGGCGGTAGTACAAATTGTGGTCAGAAATGAGTTTTCAAATTTTTGACTTCCAGACTTGGTTTTCTACCCTCGAACGTGATCCCAGCTTAATTGCTTTGGCTTATACTCAGACTTCAAAGCTCCAAATAGCTCAAATTAGCTCCACAATATCTATATAAATCGGAATCACTCCTACATGGCATAAAACATACAATAAGTGCAAAAACACTACCAATTAAAGCTCAGCCCAAGTAAAGTGCAGTGAATTAGAGTGTAATAATCGACTAAAATACGGGATTATAGTCTACCATCAAGTCACTGGTTCTGACATTTTGTCCCTTCTTCGTACAACCAAGACTACGCCCCTTCCTATGGTCGGGACGTTTCGAACTGGGTTGGCCGGGTTCTGCCTCACATTATGGGGATTCGTAAATGGCGGGGCTTTCTCAAGAAGTTTGGGCCTGCTTCTTCCTTGGATGGTGAGTTCATCTGTATAATTTTTTGTTATCTTGACCTCATGATCGCTTGCTCGTTGCAGTTTACTCTTGGTGGTGATAACCTTCAATCTTTCTTTTTCAGTTTGAGGATCTTCGAGGAGGCCGAAGGCTCCTCCTCCTGCATTTCGTACGAGGAAGGCTACCTCTTCTTCGGCGTCTATTCCTATTGTGACCATGGCTAGGCCTGCCCGATCGTCTACTTCTGTTCCTTCTTCTAGCGCGGCCAGGTCTGCTCGGTCGTCGGTCCCACCTGTTGCTGCCTCAGCATCGATTTCTTCTCCGCCTGCGGACATATCAAAAATGGAGCTTTCGGCTTCCTCTTTGCATCATCTAGTGGATGAGGAGGAAGAGTCGTCACCGAGCGGGGGGAATTTGGTTCCTCGTGGGAGACGATCGGTGGATGTCAGTGACATGGTCGCCCGAGTCGTGGATTCAGTAAGGGGCAATTTCGTCATCCGTGAGACGACGACAATAGTGCTTGAAGATGACATCGAGTCGCCGTTTGAGATTCCGCCATCGACTGAGGTTGTAGAGGGCATGTCCCTTCCCGATGTCACGATGGAAACCGAAGGGCCTTCTGCGAGAGTCTTTGATAATTTACAGCAAGATGAGCCATTGGCCTCGTGGCCGGTTGATTGTCCTTCTTCGCTAGCTGACAAGAAAGAAAAAAATGTTGCCGAGGATGGCTGTGAGACATGCTCTAATATTGACGCCGATGAGGTGAGGATGATTAGGGAGGGAGGGGTTTACCCAACTCAAAGTAAGACTAGAGGGGTCCACGCAGACCATTGCTATCCCCATAGATCGAGATTTGTTGGTAAATACAGAGAACGTGGTTCTTTCCCTTGGTCCCCTCCGTTCTAACATGGAGGGTAAACCCCTTGAAAAGCTAGATGACGCTACCTTATCAAGGAGCATAGCCGGTCTCGCTCTCAGGGTAAGCCTCTCGACTTCTTTCATTTTTGTTTGTCAAGTTCAACGTTTAGGCTTCGTTCTTACTCTTCGTTTTCTTTTTCGTTCACTTTCAGACTGTGATTTTGGAAATTGAAATCGCTAGAAGAGAGGAGAGGCGTAAGGCTATTTTTCTGAAGATGGAGCGAAAATACAGCGAGTACCGTGGCAAGAACCGCGAGATTTGTAGGTGGTTTGGTGAGAGCGGCAATTTCCAGGCTCTCCGAGACGAATCGAAGGAAAAGGATGACGAACTGGTGAGGGTCATCGAAAAATGCAGCGTTCTTGAGGGGGAGCTAAGAGATAAAGAAGATGAGCTTGAGGTTAGTGAGGAGTCGAAGCCCTGTGCGATTATCTCCAAGCCCAGGTGGTCTCGTTGCACGCCGAGCTCGAGGAGTATGAATTCAAAGTGGATGCTTTAAGTGGCAAGATCGCCGAGAAGGCAGTGGATCTCGAAAAGGCGGAGTTAGCTCGGTCGGGGGCTATGAGGAAGGCGGAGGATTTGGAGATCGTAATCCATATTCTTCGTTCCGAGCGAGAGAGTGACTTGGAGACGGCCAGACTCAAAGAAGAGCGGCCTGATGAATGGATTGGAGAATTAGAGAAAGATGCTTCTATCCTTTGTGATCGAGTCGCCGCTCTTGAGTCCGAGAAGGCACAATTATTGGCTCGGCCATCCTCTTCCTGCACTTCTAATTTCCCTGATGTTCCTCGAGATTTGTACGAGGAGTGGATTCACGCCGAGGCCCTGCTGGATATATTTAGAGATATGATGAGGGCGGGAACCATAAGCCGTCCTCGAGGATGCTCGTGTTAAGGTACGTGGAGCTCGGGTCGCTTGTGGCTACGATCCTACTACACCGGAGGCTGGTGACAATGAGGGATATGCGGGCGTGGATCGGATTGAAGAGGACGCCTGGTATGAGAATGAGTATCCTTAGGGTGGTGATGGTGAAGGTGCAAATGGGGATGGCCTAGGTGATCAGGCCGATGGCGCTGCTGGGCTTCGCGGCGATTAGTAGTTTTTCTTTTCCTTCCTTTTGTTTTGCCGCAAACTTGTGCATTTTTTGTGGGCGTCTTTTCGAGCCTTTGTAAAAATATTCTAAGTATGAAATACCAGTTTTGTTATTTGTACATGATTCTTTTTCTTCGGTTCGAGCTTGTATGCTTTTTGATCTTGTTACTTGGTTGTGTTGGTTTTCTTAGTCGTAATCACTTAGCTCGAGTAGGGTTGAACATATCCTTAGTTTAATTACGGTCGCGGGTCAAAAGGTGTTAGTTCGATCGAGGTCAAAACAAAACCTAAGTTTGATTATGGCCGAGGGCCAGTAGATGTCAGCTTGAATGAGGTCGAACATATTGTATGTTTAGTTATGGCCGAAGGCCGGTTAAGTGTTGATTCGAACTAGGTCGAATATAACCTATACTCAGTTATGGTCGAGGGCCGGTTAGGTGTTGATTCAAACGAGGTCGAATGTAACCTATACTCAGTTATGGCCGGGGGCCGATTAGGTATTCCCCTAGGTGCGGCATTTGTTGGCGTTGTGATCTTTAAGGCAACGTTGCCTTGGTTGTACATTTGGAGAAATAGAAATAAACTTCATGCATTTGTGCTTTGTTCATACACTTGGATAAATTTACATATTTTTTCGGGCGTTGGCTGGCATTTCAGTCCCAGTCTCTCCCAGTTAAGGTTGGTCCCGTCCCGCGTCCCGTCCCGTCCCACTTAATTCTAAACGGGATGGGCCCATGTTAAACGGAACACGGGATGGGACGGGATGACCATTTCTTCCCATTTGTCCCGTCCCGTCCCGTTCCGCCTGTCCCGCGTCCAATTTTTTTGTGCATTATATACAAGAAACTTGTAATCCTGCTTTTCAAGGTTTTCCTACGACCACGGTTAGAAATGATATTTTTAAACTTCAAACCGAATATTTTTAGTATATTCGTTGTGTATTGTTTCACTTAGATTGTAAAGTGTCTATCACATCTGATATAGGTCGTAGTCCTAATGGTTGTGATTATTTAACTGTTACATGTCATTGGGTTGATCATCACTGGAACATGAAAAAACGTATTATTGGTTATAAATTTATTGATTCAAAACACAGTGGAGCATATATTGCAACTATTGTTCTACAAATTGTTGATTTTTATGGACTCATTTATAAAGTTTTAACTATCACCTTAGATAATGCTTCTGCTAAGTGCTAACACAATTGCAGCAACTAGCTTAATGAAATGATTGCAAAATTAATCCAACTTATGCACCGACCATTAATAAAATGATTGCAAAATTTAAAAAGTATTTTTTCGCTATTCCCCAAGTTNAGTATATTCGTTGTGTATTTTTTCACTTAGATTGTAAAGTGTCTATCACATCTGATATAGGTCGTAGTCCTAATGGTTGTGATTATTTAACTGTTACATGTCATTGGGTTGATCATCACTGGAACATGAAAAAACGTATTATTGGTTATAAATTTATTGATTCAAAACACAGTGGAGCATATATTGCAACTATTGTTCTACAAATTGTTGATTTTTATGGACTCATTTATAAAGTTTTAACTATCACCTTAGATAATGCTTCTGCTAAGTGCTAACACAATTGCAGCAACTAGCTTAATGAAATGATTGCAAAATTAATCCAACTTATGCACCGACCATTAATAAAATGATTGCAAAATTTAAAAAGTATTTTTTCCCTATTCCCCAAGTTTATTTAATTTCTACTATACTTAACCCATCTTTAAAATTAAGAGGTGCAAATGGACTTGTTCGTAAAATTTATGAGAATTTAGCAATTCAAGAAAATGAACAACCATCTCTCGAAGACTGCCAAGCTAACATATATTCTTATGTTAGATCAATGTTTGATAAATATAAATCTATGGAAACAACAAGTAGTGAAACTAGGGAAGAAGAAGAATACAATGAGATACTTAGCACCGGGAGCTATGACGGCATGGAACTCATGGAACATCAATCAACATTGCCAATTCCAGAATAATGTCCGAGAGAAATTATAGATAAGTTACAACGAAGTTATATAAGAGCTTACAAATATTAGTATGATAATTTGTAATTGGCTACTAAGAGGCCTATTCCTAGAAGGTGGCTGCGCAGATTAGGTGCTCTTCAAAAGAATTATATTTGTACGTCAGATTTGAAAGTTCTATTAATAAAATAAAAGGCTTTCAGCGTTGAATTGTTTTTATGAATTGTATTACACTCTTACTTAGTTACTTAATGGCTTGAAATTATATTAAATAAATTATAACTCTATTATAAATTTATAATTACTAGAATATTTCATTACAAGTCTTTTGTTTTAATATTTTATAATTCTTTACTTAGTTTCCTAATTTCCGTTTAATTTTTAAGTTTATTAAATAATTCAAAAAACTAGTTGTTGCAAACTTTTAAAACTTAGTCATTGTCAAAAGAATAGCGGTTTCCAAACTCAATGCTTAAATAATTTTTTTTTAAAACGGCACTTAAGGCCCGCGAACCCGTCCCGTCTCGTCCCATTTGTTAGCGGGACGGGATGGGCCTACCGTCCCGTCTCGTTTGTTAGCGGGACGGGATGGGCCTACCGTCCCGTCCCGTTTGTTAGCGGGACGGGATGGGCCTACCATTTCGTCCCATTTTGTCCCGTCTCGCCACCGTCCCGGCTAAATATCATCCCGTCCCGTTAGTTCTGTCCCGTCTCGTCCCATCCCGTCCCGTTGGACAGTCATAGTCCCAGTCCTAGTCTATCCAGTCCCTTCATTGGTCGATCTGGAGAAGTATTTAGAGGTCAAGCAATGAAGTAGCCGACCTGTGCGCACTTCAACCTAAAGTATCCCTTTCGTCGCCTCATTAAAAACCTCCTTGAGAAAACCCAATTGGGACAAAACTCAAGTGAGGGAAAAATAGTACGATTTTGAGGACGCTTTATCTCTTAAAATATGAAGTACTTGAGGTGTGCAATGTTCTAGTTGTTTGGTAGTAGCTTTCTTTCCATTGTTTTTAGTTGGAATGACCATTTGTTCGCTTTTGCCGTGATTTTGTATGGGTCATCCCAATTTGTTCCTAGTTTACCTTCTCGTGGGTCTTTGCTCTCTTGTGTTCTAGCTTTAAGCACGTAGTCCCCGACTTTAAGTGGCATGATCTTTACCTTTTTATTATAATAGCGTTCTGCTTGCTGCTTTTGGGCGATCATCCTTACATAGGCCATATCTCTTCGTTCTTCGACCTCGTCGAGCTCATGCCTTCTGCTTTCATCGTTACTGGATCCGCTTTCGTGGGAGTATCTTAGGCTCGGCTCCATGACTTCGATCGATATTACTGCATCAGTCCCATAGAACAATGAGTAGGGCGTATCTCCTATGCTCATCTTCGGCGTTGTTCGGTAGGCCCAGAGTACTTCTGGTAATATTTTCGGCCACAATCCTTTGGCGTCTTCGAGTTTCTTCTTCATGATGTTCAGTATCAACTTGTTGGAGGATTCCGCTTTTCCATTGCCCGCGGGGTGGTATGGCGTTGAGAGTATTCTTTTGATGTGCCATTTTTCAAAAAACTCAGCGACCCTTTTTCCCGCAAATTGGGGTGTGTTGTCGCAGCTGTTCTCTTTGGGGAGACTGGAACGACATATGATGTTTTTTCATATGAAAGCGATCACTTCCTG
Source organism: Nicotiana otophora (assembly GCA_000715115.1). Classification (NCBI taxonomy): domain Eukaryota; kingdom Viridiplantae; phylum Streptophyta; class Magnoliopsida; order Solanales; family Solanaceae; genus Nicotiana; species Nicotiana otophora. Next base: position 44,397 of record AWOL01S0041457.1, on the reverse strand, counting down.
TTCGCGTATTTGGGCGAATGCTCCTACTTCTACCCATTTTCGAGATATTGTCAGTTAAAACTAAAAGAAATCATACGTTACCTCGTCCTGGCGGGAAGGGCCCCACGATGTCCGATCTCTATTTGATGAAGGGCCAAGGGGAAGTCACTGAGTGTAGGTGTTTGCATGTTTGGTGAATCATTGGGGCATACTTCTGGCATTGCTCGCATTTTTTCACGAAATTCGCGACCTCCTTTTTCATGGTGGGCCAGTAATACCGTGCCCGTATGAGGCATCTGACCAAAGCCCGATTGCTGGAATGAGCTCCACAGTGGCCTTCGTGTACTTTCGGCAAAACCTACTATATTTATGCAATAACGAGTTAAACCTAGTTAATGATAATATCTCCAGATGCGAATCTTGAAAACGTATGTGAGGTGGCACAGATCCAGTAAAAGGTTGACAATAACAAACATTAAATAATCATAAAGTATAAGCAGTAATGGAAGAGTGGCTAATAATAAATAATAATAAATGGCATTTGAGTAAATTGGAGGAGTGCTTTACCCAATAAATAATGAGCTAGGTGATTATTCCTCCTGACAATGATGAGTGACAGACGAATCTTAGAACATTCGAAATCTTCTCGGATCTGATGGAAAAGTGTAGGATAATATGAACAAGAATCTTGATAAAAAGATATTTTTTGTATCTTTTCAAGAGGGAGAGAGAGAGAGTATCTTTTTGCAAAGTCTGCTCTTATCATAATGAATGTCACATGCCCCTATTAATTATCTTTTTCTTATTTATATGGGACATACCCCAATAAACCCTAGTAGTACAAATACAAAGAATATCCAATGAAATATTCTCTTTAATATCCTGTCCTAATAAAGTAGCCATTACAGCTCTTTTTACAGCGCTCGACACCGGCCATCTTCTATATTTCGACCACGGGCTTCGCCATCTCCTGGTCGACCTCGGCCAACTCTTTTCTCGATACTGCTTAATCCCAAGTACTGAGACATATTTCGACCCATATAAAACCTAATGACAATCTTTACTCTCGTGTTACCCGTTGATTTGACTTGACTTGACCTTTTTTCATTTTGCACGCACCATATATTTTATTTTCTTATTCGTATTTTTTTCTATTTTGCTCTCATGGAATTCAACAGAAAAGTGTATTTATTATTTTGCAACATAATAAAGAAATAAAAATATAAATTTATTAAAAATAATAGAATACAGTACAAATTACAAATGAAAGCATACATCAAGGTACGAAATGCAAAGAACTCTTGGTTGGAAAGGTACTGCCGGGGCAAACCAAAAGTGTAAAATAAGAAGTGGATGATAATTATATCCGTCAACATCTTCAAATTTTGGTTTGCTAATACTTTAATATAGCTGCTGTAAGCTAAAGAACGTTTCTATTACTCTTCTTGCTTTCTCAAAACCGGACAGCACTCATTCAAACAAGTTGTTTTTTTTTAATCAAGTACTAACATATCCAAACTGATTTGTATTCAATAAAAAGAAAGATATAAAGCGAAAAGTTAAAAATTGTAGTCATTATGGACCGGTCCATGCATTAATAGCCGTTGGATGTAGATGAATGTGGCGGCTTCAACATCTACTATTCATATTTCATAGCATGCCTTGGTGGAATATTCAAGCTCCATAGTCACACTTCCATTATTATTGTTGTTGACCAAATATGCTCCATTATGTTATTAGGATTTTGATTTTTGCACGGGAAGTCAAAGTCGAAAATTTTCCAACTTTCCACAGCTGTAAGTTTAAAATACCTCAACTAATAATACGAATTAATAACTCTCTTAGCCAGCCAAACCTATATAACTACGTAACATATCCTTTGTTTTCTTCACCTTTCAATCTCTAATTTAATCTCTTTGCTTGCTTCATTTTAAAATCTAGCTAGTTCAAGAAATTTGGGAGCTGTTTTATTTTTTGTAACTTGTACTAATTAAGTAAAGCCATGTTTAGAGCAATGAGTACACGAAGAGGCTATAGAGGATATGAAGAATTGATTAAGGAAGAGGAGGTTTCTGCTCCAATATTAGGGAAACCAAAGTTGAGCAGAAACAGAACGGTTCCAGCTACTGCTAAATTCTTTAGCTCTTCATCCAAGAAGGTGACGTCCGAGGACAATTTCCGAGCGACTAGTCAACTAAAGAAAGCGAAAAAAGCGAGCAAGATTCACCCAATATTCAGTCTTTTTGAAACCAAGAAGAAAAACAAGGCAACTGCAAGGCCTGAATTCTCAAGGTACATTCAATATGTTAGAGAAGGAGGTTTTGGAGATGTATTGCAGACGACTTCCTTCAAATCCTGAATTCTCGATTTACAACTTTATCATAGTTAGTACTATGTGGTTTTAGTATATATATATATATAGAATTTGGAGGGGATCATGAGCATGCTCATGTTCTAGTCACAGTATGTATATATACGTCATAGATTATAAAGGAATGTTGGTTTGTTTGCTCTATTTCTTCTTACTTCTCTTTTTGAGAGATTATGGGATATATAGGTGTTGGTTGTTACTATATATAAGTACAAATATATTGCTGTATTGCGTGATTTTTGGACAAGGTTCAACTTGTTGGCACAATAATCCTGCAAATCCGTGATTCTTATTCAAGGTGCGAGTCCTCGTTTTAGCTGACGACCAGTTGTCTCTCTTTCCCCCGGGAAATTAACAGTCGGAATTAGAACAAGGGATGATAGAATTAAAAATCTGCATTTAAATGTTGTAGCAACAAGATATGAACAAAAAGATGACAAGTTTGGTCTTGATGGATTTGAAGGTTTTGAGATATCGGCAATTCGGCATTACAAGTCTAATCTTTACAAAATAAATATGCATGCACAGTTGCATGATCGCGACCATTTAATATTGCTTGATCTCCTTGCTGCCCAAATGTATGCATGTAGAGTTTAAGCATGCAGTGACAATGTAAAAAATATTTACACAGTATGATCAGTTAGAAAGTAACTATAGGCAACTCTGTTTTATAGCATTAGTTATAACATAGAATAAAAAGTAAGTAACATGTTAAATTAAGCTAATCGTGTGCAAATCTTTACATCGTTAATATAAGTTAGATCCATGTATTAAAGTATAGGAGTACTCCTTTGTCTATTTACCTTTGACACTTTTTCCTTTTTGTTTTATTGTAAAAAGGGAGAATTACACATAAGTACAACTCACGTACATACATTGCAATTAGGTGGCCTATATTCAACTTTGCAAAATTGCATCCCAAAAATAATAAGCTAAGATTCAACATCCAATTTCAAATAGGTTCTCGAAATCACTGTTTAATTTTTTTAAAAAAATGTTCAAGCTTCTAATTCAATCTTTGAATCAGTAATTGTGACTCAAATATTAGTTTAACAAGCCAAATCCATTTGGGTGGGTGAAAATTAGATTTTTAAGGTAATCCACAATTGTTGAACAAGCTTAAATAAGTGGGTTCAAAATTTCGAATCCGATTTTGTGAGAAATTTAGAGTGGATATTGTTTAGACTTGTTAGAAATAGTATAAGAAGGTTGTATATAACATTTGAAGTCATTTAATGGAGATTTGGACTAGTTTTGAACAAGAATTGCAACTGAAAATCGTGAAAGAAATTCGTCTACAGACGCTTCTATAAAGGTGTATAAAAGTAAATAATAGTGTATAAGAGATGTTTATACACCCATATACATTATTATACAATATTATACACTATTATACAAAAACTAACTTCGTCTTCTTTCTTGAACCTCTTCTGAAATTTAGCTGCACATCACTTCATATTTAATTAAGTTTTGAACTCCTCTTGATGTTTTCAATCAATTGGAGGAAAACTCAATCCAAACAACTAACAAGCTCTAAAGACCCGGATCTAAAATTTAGCTCAAAGATTAAAGAAGAGAAATTAAAAAACTAAATAGTGAAGAGTCTCAAAAGCCACGAGGCTGCAGAACAAAAATATTCTTAGTTTTTGCAGTAAGTTTTTCTTGTCGTAGCATCAAATGAAATGGAGAATTTGACCAACTAAATTTAACTCCATACCTTTTAGAAGCAGTGGTTATAAGAAAACGGATTTTAAAATAATGGTTGTCAAATGATGCTTTTGGTAGTGCTTTCAAAATATGTACAATATAGGCTAGGTCGGGTAAAACTAAAAAATGTGGGCCATTTTTTTGTAATAATATGAAGTCAGGTGTATTTTCTAGTAATTCTTTCTAATATGCCTTTTTATATTTGGAAACTCTTCACCGTTAAGCTTTCCTTTTTATCCTTTGTTTACCCGAAAAATGTATAGAGTTAAATTTGTACGTAGTTCTAAGGGTATGTGGTATAACTTGACACAAATAGTAAGAGTAAAATGGAAATATCGAATATTGATTGCAAAGAAAAATAAGCAAAGTTGGAAAGAAGATGATTTATGGATTAAGCAAGATGAATCAATCAATGTAGCTAAAAAAGGATAACTCTTCAATATAGGAGTGTATGATCTCTCAATTACCATGTATGTAGAAACTTGGTGCCTACAAAAATAATAACCAACCCCTTTATAATGGAGGGATCTTACTTTAGATAAAATTAAAAATACATAGTGGGAGACCCATGATAAATCAGCTTTTCCATAATTTTTGCCATGATTCTCTCCTAGTGCGGTTGTAACGGCTCTTGTCTAAGAGCTCGATATTTGACTCGAGCTCGATACCGACTCGAGCTCTCGATCTTGACTCGAGCTCGATTCTGATTCGGAGCCTTGTATTGATTCGGGGACAGTGTTGGTCGGTCTCTACCTCGTAAGCTCGATAACTACATCATAGTTAGATCTGGATTCGAGCTCGATAATGATATCGAGCTCGACATTGATCGGTCCCTAGGGCTCGAAGTTTGATGACCTAACTTCGGATCTCAACCTGATCTTCGATCCAATGCATTACTATTTCGATCAGTTCGTATGAAGGACTAACCACTTTTGACCGTATACAGATAATTTCCTCATTTCTTGGGAAGGATGTAGCGAGAAACGACATGATTTTTCAACGGTACGATTAGATATATACTGACGTTTGTATCGAGTCCGATCATGATGTGCGTGATGGTTGACCTATCGGTTCAGTTTACCTAGGTATTTAATGCGTGTCAGACGATGGTCGGCCATTATCGAAATTGAACCGCCATTGCTCTACCTATACATAACCCCCCTTTTCACTTTTAATCACGTTTACATCTTCAAGCTCTAAATTTTCTAACTTTTTTCTCACACCTTCTGAATTCATTCGCAAATCTGTGATTCTTCTCTGCAAAATCTTTCTTCAAAAACACAAAATCTTTGTTACCTCCTTTTATTCTCGATCTTTAAATCCAAAAATGGCGAAAACATCAAAAATCATTCCTCAGAAAGAAAAAAGCTTCTTCTTCACAGCCTGCTGCCGACAAAACACCGGTAGAGCCACTGCCTGAGGAGTGCGTTCCTGGGACGTGTGTTCTTACCTCTAATTTTAAGGTCGACAAAGGCTCATCGGTTCCCGGCTGATGTGATCCAGTATCGAGGTATATGTGTTCGATAACCGAGAGGCACCTCGAACAGCTAAAGAAAGATTGCAATTGGGAGAACGAAGAAATAGTAATCCCGTCTTTTGAAGAAGATATCATCACTTACGTGAAAGGGTTTTTAAGTGTGTATACTTACCCTTTCACGTTAGGTCCACCTGACCCTGTTATTATAGATTTCGGCCGTCAATACTAGATAACCCTAGGCCAGATCCATTCTTCTTTTTGGCGGATCGTTATTTTGATCCGTTACTTCGTGAACAAAATCGAGGGGATGCCTTTCACCCTCGACCATCTCATCCGATTGTACTGCCCTCGCCTCTTTCGAGGCGGGTTAATAAAACTTCAGCGTCGGGCTACCAAGTCGAGCATAGTCAAGGATAGGGATCGAGGCTGGATGGGAAGGTTTATTGGAGTAAAGACTTCGGACCTAATTCCGACTGAAAAGATGCCTTTTCCCGAGGACTGGAACATGTAGCGTAAGTGTAATTCTGTTAATATCTCCTACTATTTTTCCTCTTTATTTCTTTTCTCACCGATATCCCATTTTTGTGATGCAGCGGTTCCTTGGATGGCCGGTGCAGTCCCCGACCTCAAGAATTGGGTACAGGATCTAGATTCGATCTTCACATACGCTGAGCGCTCGTGGCGTGATTTGTCAAATGGCCGATGGGAGGCCAAAAATCATGGTGAGCCTCTTTCTCATATCTTTGGTAATTCGAACGAGATGCTTTCCATATATTTAAATCAATTTTCCTGTATGTAGGTGTGGGCAAAGATGCGGTTTTGAGGCCCTCATCCGTCGAGGAAGAGGCTTCGGCCTCTGATCCAAAGCCGGTGAAGGATAATAAGAGAAAAATGGCCTCCGCTTCCGAAGATCCAAAACCAAAGACGAGGATGGCTCATAAGCCAAGGAAGAATATCATTCCTTTGACCATAGAATCAGTTCTGCGTCTAAGGGATGAAAACAACGAAGAAGAAGAAAATGACGGGTCCGTGCTGGTGGCCCAAATGAAGAAAACCATCGATGCCCCAAAGGCAGCTGAATCGATGGTGATTTATAAAGCTCCGCCTCAGACTAAGCAGATATCGGAGGAAGGTTCGGGCAGAATCCCCGAATCATTATAGATTAAGTATGCTTCCCACCGAAGTCAACAAACGGTGGGCATATCGGAAGGGGACAATCATGAAGTTGTCCACACTGAGGAGAACGCCCCAAGCGCATCGCTTGGGGCTATAGTAATTGGAGACTCGCCCACTCTCCCTGCCTTTTTCGAAGGGGCAATTCAGGAAGCCCAAGCTTTGGGGGCCCTCGAGATAAGCCGGTCTCATGAAGGGGTGGACCCCTTCTGTGATTTGTTTACTAGAGTCGAGGACGCTGCTGGCCCTAGTGATGTGTCGGGCCTTTTCTGCGAAGTGCAGCAAGCTCTGAATCGGGTAAGCTATAACTCTCTTCGTTGATATTACTTTTATATTTGCTATTCTTTTCTAACTTCTTTTCTTCTTTCTTCGCAGGCCATGGTGGTTCATCGAGAAGCATGTTCTCGGTCTCGAGCTGAGCTGCATCAGTTCGAGGCCGACCTACGATGAGTTACGGAGGAGAGGAACGCCCTTAGACTCCTTTCCGGGCAAAGAGAAGAAGAAATCAAAGGCCTTCGAGCTGAGTTGGCCAAGGCTCATCAAGACCAGACCGACCTGACCGAGCAGGTAATGATAATATTAAGAACTCATGGGTTTGATTCAGGATTGGAGGCTAATATTTCAATCTCATAGCTGCAGCAGAAACTCGAGATGATCGGGCAGCTTCGTGAGGAAGTTGATATAATAAGGGCAGAGACCATGGGAACAGGGGGCCTCGGATAATTTTGAATTATTCTAAGTTAGTCGGATACTGTTGAATCGTTCTAAGTTAGTCGGATATTGTTGAATTGTTCTAAGTTAGCACGATCAAAGGTTGACTCATTAAAAACCTTGTCGAAAAACCCATTTGCTTTCAGACCTAGGGCTTCGTGTTGAATAATCCATCCTTGTTCCTGATCGAACTCCTACAAGGGTTAGTTTCGAAATATCAACGAACATGGGAGAGTCGTACCTTAGCATAGTATCATTTTAGGTGCGACACATTCCAATTGCTTGGTAGTTGTTTGTCGTTTATAATACCAAGCTTGTAGGATCCTTTACCGATGTTTTCGAGAACCTGATACAGTCCTTCCCAGTTTGGACCCAGTTTTCTTTCATTTGGATTTCGGGTGCTGAGGGTGACTTTCCTTAACACTAAGTATCCAATTTCAAAATGACGAAGATTGGTTCTTCGATTATAGTATCTTTCGATCCGCTGCTTTTGGGCGGCCAATTGGACGAGAACAACTTCTCATTTTTCATCCAATAATTCGAGGCTAGTATTCATAGCCTCATGATTTGAATCTTCTGTTGTATATCGAAACCTGGCGCTGGGTTCCCCGGCTTCGAGTGGGATCAAGGCTTCGGAACCATATACTAAGGAAAACGGGGTTGCCCCCGTACTAGATTTTGATGTTGTTCGATATGCCTAAAGAACTTCGGGTAGAATTTCTCTCCATTTTCCCTTAGCATCGTTCAACTTTTTCTTTAGGTTTTGAATGATAGTCTTGTTTGTCGATTCGGCCTGTCCGTTCCCACTAGGGTGATACGGTGTGGATAATATCCTTTTTATTTTGTGGTCTTCAAGGAATTTTGTCACTTTGCTGCTGATAAATTGTTTACCATTATCACATACTATTTCGGCGGGCATCCCAAATCGACATACGATATGATCCGAGATTAAGTCTATAACCTCTTTCTCCCTTATTTTTTCGAACGCCTGTGCTTCAACCTATTTAGAGAAATAGTCAGTCATAAATAAAATGAATTTAGCTTTACCTGGGGCCGATGGCAGAGGGCCGACGATATCCATTCCCTATTTCATGAATGGCCATGGAGATAAGACTGAGTGAAGTTGCTCTCTGGGCTGATGGATTATCGGTGAAAAGCTTTGACATTTGTCACATTTTCGAACAAACTCCTTTGCATCTTTGTTCATATTGATCCAATAATATCCTGCTCTGATTATTTTTCGGACTAATGAATCGGCACCAGAATGATTTCCACAAGTACCCTCGTGAATCTCACGTAGGATGTAGTCGGTATCTCCTGGACCTAAGCATACTGCCAATAGTCCATCGAGTGTCCTCGGTATAATATTCCATCTGTAGTCAATGTGAATCGGGCAGCTTTGGTTCGTTGGGCCCTCGAAGTTTTAGGGTCCGATGTGAGCTTTCCGTTCTCCAAATATTCAATATACTTATTCCTCCAATCCCAGATAAAGTTTGTGGAATTTATCTCGGTATGACCTTCCTCGATCACGGATCTCGAGAGTTGAACGACAGTCCCCGAGCTTATCTCATCTTCCTCGACCAATGATCCCAAATTTGCAAGTGCATCGGCCTTACTGTTTTGTTCTCGGGGTACATGCTGTAAAGTCCACTCTTTGAAACGACGCAAAGTTACATGTAGTTTGTCCAAATACCTTTGCATTCTATCCTCTCGAACTTCAAAGGTTTTGTTTACTTGATTTACCAACAGTAAAGAGTCACACTTGGCTTCAATGACTTCTGCTCCCAAGCTTTTAGCTAGCTCGAGACCTGCAATCATGACCTCATACTGGGCCTCGTTATTAGTCAACCTAGTAGTTTTGATAGATTGCCTAATAGTGCTACCCGTAGGTGGATTTAAGATGATGCCTAGCCCGGATCCCTTCACGTTCGAAGCCCTGTCTGTGAAAAGGGTCCATACCCCCCGATGATGTACCGTATTTCAACAAGAGTTCCTTTTCGACTTCGGGTACGAGGGTTGGCGTGAAATCGGCCCCGAAGTCCGCTAAAACTTGAGACTTGATGGCCGTCCGGGGTTGATATTCGATATCGTACCCACTGAGTTCGATGGCCCATTTGGCTAATCGACCTGATAGTTTGGGCTTGTGCAAAATATTACGAAGTGGGTAAGTAGTTAATACACATATGGGGTGGCATTAAAAGTATGGTCTTAACTTTCTAGAGGCACTTATCAGTGCAAGTGCCAATTTCTCTAAGTGTGGATATCTAGTTTCTGCTTCCCCTAAGGTTCGACTCACATAATAAATGGGAAATTGCGTACTTTGCTCTTCTCGAACTAGGACACCACTTACCGCGATTCCCAATACTGTCAAGTACAAGCAAAGTTTCTCGTCTGCTTTTTTAGTATGAAGCAGTGGTAGGCTTGATAGATATTGCTTCAATTCCTCTAATGCCTGTTGGCATTCCGAGGTCTAGGCAAAATCGTTCTTCTTTTTGAGTAGAGAGAAAAATTTGTGACTTCGATCTGACGACCTTGAAATGAATCGGCCTAAGGCAGCAATCCGTCACGTTAGCCTCTGCACGGCCTTTACACTGTCCACGATGGCGGTGTCTTCGATAGCCTTGATTTTATCGGGGTTGATCTCGATCCCCCGATTCGATACCATGAAGCCGAGGAACTTTCCCGAACCGACCCCGAAAGCACATTTCATGGGGTTGAGATTCATGTTGTATTTCCTTAAAATCTGGAATGTTTCTTGCAAATGAGCCAAATGGTCCTCTGCGCGCAGGAACTTAACTAGCATGTCATCAATATAAACTTCCATTAATTTACCTATTTGTTCCTCGAACATTTTATTTACTAGGCGTTGGTAAGTAGATCCTGCATTTTTTAGCCCAAAGGGCATCACATTATAACAATATGTTCCATACTTGGTGACAAATGAAGTCTTTACATGGTCTTCTGGGTTCATTTGGATTTGATTATACCCGAAATAGGCATCGAGAAAAGTAAGGACCCCGTGGTCGGCCGTGGCATCGATCATGCGATCGATGTTGGGCAGCGTAAAAGAATTTTTGGGGCACGCTTTGTTTAAATCCTTATAATCTACATACATTCTAAGTTTGTTCCCTTTTTTAGGGACTACAACTACATTGGCTAACCATTCAGGATATTTCACCTCCCGAATGGACCCTAATTTTAAGAAGTTTAGTTACCTCGTCCTTTATGAATGTGTGCTTTACCTCAGACTGGGTCTTCTCTTTTGCTTCACCGGTTTGAACCTAGGGTCCAGGCTTAGCCGATGCATCGTTATATCCGGTGTGATCCCTGTTATATCTAAATAGAACCAAGCAAAGCAATCTATGTTATCGATAAAAAATTAAATAAGACTTTTCCTGAGTTCAGGGGGTTAATCCCGTTCCCAGGTATACCTTTCGTTCGGGCAAATGCTCTATTAGTATGACTTGCTCCAATTCTTCAATCGTTGATTGGGTGGTGTCAGAATCATCGGGAACCACGAAGGATCGAGGGATCCTTTGGTCATCATCTTCATCGATCTTCTGATTTTTTAGTTGGGTTGAGGCTGACGTCTGTGATTGCTATTTGGCATTTCGTTCCCCTTTTGAGTCCGACCCCTTTGTTGACAAAAGTGAGGATATCGGAATTGCTTCTTCGACGGCAAACATTTCTCTCGCGACGGGTTGTTCTCCGTACACTGTTTTGACTCCCTTCGATGTTGGGAATTTAAGAACCTGGTGTAGGGTCGAAGGTACAGTTCTCATGTTATGGATCCATGGCCTTCCAAAAAGGTCGTCGTACCTCATGTCGCCTTCGATTACGTGGAACTTCATTTCCTAGATGGTCCTGACCACGTTTATCGGCAGAATTATCTCGCATTTGGTGGTTTTACATGCCATATTGAATCTTTTTAGAACCAGGGTTGCGGGTTCGAACTGATCCTGTAGACCGAGCTGTTCTACAACCTTCGATCTAATAATGTTGGACGAGCTATCTAGATCAATTAACACACGCTTAACTTTAGTTTTATTCATAAGTACGGATATTGCCAGTGCATCGTTATGAGGTTGCATGACTCCTTCTGGATCTTCATCATTAAAGGAAAAGGTTCCTATGGGTGCGTAATCCTGAGTTCAAGGTCGCTTTTCTCTCGTAACCGATATCTTAGTGCGTTTAAGCATCGACCCTTGAGGGGTATCGACGCCACCGATGATCATGTGGATGATGTGCTGTGGTTCTTCCTGTTTGTTTTGTTTGCTGAAATCCCTATTTTTGAAATGGTTTTTAGCCATGTCGCTTACAAATTCTCGAAGGTGCCCTTTATTGAATAACTGGGCTACCTCATCTCTTAGTTGCCTGCAATCTCCCGTTCTGTGGCCATGGGTGCCATGATATTCGCACATTTGATTGGGATTCCTCTGGGCAGGATCAGTCTTCATGGGTCGAGGCCATTTAGTATCTTTGATGCATCCGATATACAACATGATGGCAGATGCATCAATGCTGAAGTTATACTCCGATAATCGTGGTGCTTTCTTAGGTCCGGTAGGCCTGTTGAACCCATTTCTATTCATCATCCCCTGAGACCCTTGACCTCGATCAATTTTTTTGTTGCCTTGTCCGGGGTTACATCTCGATTCATTGATTCTGTGGTTTTCACTATACGGTCGGTATAGGTCCCTGATCGGACCTTGTTCTCGATTGATATCCCTTCTAGCAGCGTGTTCAGACCCCAACTGATCGTCTTCGACTCTAATTTTTGATTGGTACGAATTATGCATGTCGGCCCAAGTAATAGCTGGGCACTCGATCAGGTTATGCTTCAACTGCCGTGAAGCTATCAAACTTCGTTCGTTCAAACCTTGAGTGAAATCCTGAACAGCCCAATCGTCTGTAAGTGGTGGCAGATCCATTCGTTCCATTTGAAAACGAGATACGAATTACCTTAGCATCTCGTTATCCTTTTGTCTTACCTTGAACAGGTCCGACTCCCTGGTCTCGACCTTTATGGCCCCGGCGTGTGCTTTTACGAAGGAATCTGCAAGCATAGCAAAAGAATCAATAGAATTAGATGGTGAATTGTGATACTATATCATTGCTCCCTTTGCCAGGGTTTCACCAAATTTCTTCAATAATACGGATTTGATTTCATCGTCCTCTAGGTCGTTCCCTTTGATGGCACATGTGTAAGAGGTGAAATGCTTGTTGGGGTTGGTAGTTCCGTTATATTTAGGAATTTCGGGCATTCAGAATTTCTTTGGGATCGGTTTAGGAGCCACGCTTGGGGGGAAAGGCTTTTGTACGAATTTTTTGGAATCTAAGCCTTTCAATATTGGTGGTTCCCCGGGGATCTGATCAACCCTGGAGTTATATGTTTCCACATTTTGTCGTTTGCCTCGATCCTCGTTTCACCTGATTTTATTCATTTGGTCAGTTCTTCGAACATCTTAGCAATTTCGTGATTAGTCCCCGACTCTTGCTCATTTGACCTTACTATAGCTGGTTCTGTTCTGTGGGCGATTTCTCGGGGTGGACTGGGCTCCGGCCTTCTCGGTATCTGGGTTTGACTCTGTAACTGAGCTATTGCTGCCTGTTAAGCTTGCAACATTTCAAAAATCATGCGCAAGCTGACACCGGTTTCTTCGACGTTATGGGTATCTCGAGCTGCAGATCGAGTGCCACCATGAATGCTATTTTCAGGTTCAGAATGTAGGTTTGCCTCAATAGCCACATGCGAATTAACGTCTAATGGCACTTCGACTCGAGCCTCAATGGCTTCGACAAGCGGCCTTTCGGTCCTGGGCGTCAAGTTGTTGTTCTCATCTTGAAGACCAGCTTCGTTGTTGATAGGTAAGGCCATTTAATTGATAGTTAGTCGTTGCTAATCTGAAATCAAAGACACTTTCGGAAACAAGCGTAAAATGGCGTGTTTTACGGATTTGTATCAAATAACCACTGTTATCCTTAGCCCCACGGTGGACGCCAAACTGTTTACCCGAAAAATGGATAGAGTTGAATTCGTACGTAGTTCTAAGGGTATGTGGTATAACTTGACACAAATCGTAAGAGTAAAATAGAAATATCGAATATTGATTGCAAAGAAAAATAAGCAAAGTTGGAAAGGAGATGATTTATGGATTAAGCAAGATGAATCAATCAATGCAGCTAAAAAGGATAATTCTTCAATATAGGAGTGTATGATCTCTCAGTTATCATGTATGTAGAAACTTAGTGCCTACAAAAATAATAACCAACCCCTTTATATTAGAGGGATCCTACTTTAGATACAATTAAAAATACATAGTGGGAGACCCATGATAAATCAGTTTTTTCATAATTCCTGCCAGGATTCTCTTCCCTAGTGTGGTTGTAACGACTCTTGTCTATGAGCTCGATATTTGACTCGAGCTCGATACCGACTCGAGTTCTCGATCTTGACTCGAGCTCGATTCTGATTCTGAGCCTTGTATTGATTCGGGGACAGTGTTGGTCGCGGTCTCTACCTCGTAAGCTCGATAACTTCATCATAGTTTGATTTGGATTCGAGCTCGATAATGATATCGAGCTCGACATTGATCGATCCCTAGGGCTCGAAACTTGATGACCTGACTTCGGACCTCAACTCGATCTTCGATCTAATGCATTACCATTTTGACCAGTTCGTACGAAGGACTAACCGGTTTTGACCGTATACATCCTTAATCACATGTACTTATAATCATAAAAATATCATGATATATTCAAGATAGTTATAATGTTACTTTTGGTATGTGCCAAAAGCTTCTTTTCTTTTTGACATTAGATTGAAAATTTTACACACTTATTAGTATACTGAAACATTATAATATGCATCAGATCTTACGTTTTTGGGTAAAAGAATTCAATAAAAAAATAAAAAAAACACTATATACTCGAACGGCTGTTTCACCAACAGAATGGGTAGTCCTTGGGAAATAATGGCGAAAGATAATTATCTGACGTAAGCTAACGAACTTTCAATCAATAATTTTTTGTATTCTCTAAGAGTACTCGTTCAAACATGCACTTTGGTGTTCACAAATCAAATAGTTTATCCAAACTGATTTCTTTTCAACAAAAGAAAGATATAAAAAATAAAAATAAAAATATGGTCTTTAACATCTAATATTCATCGTTGGAATTTACAAGCTCTATGGTCACACTTGCACAATTATTATTGTTGTTTTTTGACCATATATGGTCAGAGTTCCATTATATTACTAGTAATTACTTGGATTAATTTAGCACGTGAAGTTAAACCAAGGAAAGTTCCAGCTTTCTTCAGCAATATATTTTCAACGCCTTACAACCACGTGGAGCGCGCAATTTTTGAAAAACTGAGGCTACGTACAGCTGCTTTAAAATACCTCAACTAATAGCTAGCCCAGCCTAACCATATAACATATCCTTGTTTTATGCTTCTCTTCATCTCTCAATCTACTGTACTCTCTTCCTTTTTAAGCCTATAGTTCAAGAAATTTGTTAGCTGTATTATTTTACGTGACTAGTAAAAATTAAAGCAATGTTTAGAGCAATGAGTACACGAAGAGACTACAGAGGATATGAAGAATTGATTAAGGAAGAGGAGGCTTCTGCTCCAATATTAGGGAAACCAAAGTTGAGCAGAAACAGAACGGTTCCAGCTGCTGCTAAATTCTTTAGCTCTTCGTCTAAGAAGGTGACGTCCGAGGAGAATTTCCGAGCGACTAGTCAGTTAAAGGAAGCGAAGAAAGCGAGCAAGATTCATCCAATATTCAGTCTATTCGAAACAAAGAAGAAGAAGAAGCCTACTGCAAGGCCTGAATTCTCAAGGTATATTCAGTATGTTAGAGAGGGAGGTTTTAGAGATGTGTTGCAGACTACTTCCAAATCCAACATGGAGGCAGTAAAGTGATTTGGACTCTGTGGTAGAAAAGACCATTCATTACATTTTATAAATAGTTCATATGTGTGGTTTTACAGTTCCAAACAATTTGGACTTGATGAGCATCATATTCTTGTCATAATTAAGTGTGTGTATATATTATATATTCGAAATAAAAAGGAGAAATGAAAAAAAAAAAATTATGAACTTGACACGTGACAACCACCTCTTCCGAAAAAAATTGAGGTTTGCTGAGGAGGGATATTAATACCACTTTGAAGTTGTTCATGGGGTTAATTGGACCCCTGCGAAATTTAAGATCGTAATGAAAAAATTAAAATTTGGACTAGTTGTTTGGAGGTCCTTATGTACTATTCTTTTTTTTCTTTTATACTTTTAATCCAGATTCTTGGATACTTCTGAAGGTAGCATGTGTTTATTTATCAAAAAATTCGTATGAAAATCGACCCGCATTTTGCATATAAAACATCTTGAGCATAAAGATAAAACAACGCATGCATGTGGTTGCATGTTTTGATCAGTATGAGGCGTTATCGATCACTGATTGGATAGATGATATTGGCCTTGTAAACCAAAATGTAAAATTAGGAAAGGATGATAGTACATCCACTTATTATTCTACTGTGAACAGCTTGAAATTGATGTCAAAACTTTCCTACTCCTGTTAATCAAACAGGAAACAGTCATTTCCCCTCCTACTTTGTAGTCATAGTCATAATTTTCTCCTTATACGTTAAACTATAGTCGTTTTCCCATTGCCGCCCACCTGTTCCAAGTAATGTCCATTTTGTCCTTTAAATTCTCAATCACCTCTTTTTGTATTATTATAATGCTCCCTCCATTTTATTGTATATGAAGTTGTTTGAGTGTACATAAAATTATTTTTAAAAAAGGAGTTCTGAAATTTATGGTTTAAGCATATCGTGTTATGTGGCTACAAAATATACTTTAAGGTGAATGTACTAACATACATTTAAACTCTAATAAAATAAAATAAAAATGACAAAAGTATAATTGCTCATATCAATAAGTTTGTTAATGGTCAAAGCTCAAGATTTTATCGAAAAAGATTGCAAATAAATGAAGGGGACTCAAATACATCAATATATTACTAAAAATATCATTAAATTTAATATTTAAACATATTGGGAGGGTACTACTTCAAGAGATGAACTCGATTGCTCGAAAATGTCTATAATCTATAATTAAAAAATACTATTTAAAACAACGTTGAAAGGAAATATAAGTTCACCCTTAATCTAATTGAAGTAATAGAACGAACAATCTTTCAGTTTTCTGCTTTCTCTAGAAGGAGCATAGTCATTCAAACATGTCGGTTATTTGGCTAATCAATTACTATTAATTTATCGATCTTTCAGTTTCATGCTTTCTCCAAATAGAGCTGACTCATTCAAACATGTCTGATTTCGACTAACCAATTAATATTACTTTATCATAATCAATTTCTTTTAAACAAAAATAAAAATAAATTGTCCAAGCATTCTAGATGCATGGTGTGGCCTAACATCTTCGTTAGCATGCGCTGTGCAAGCTAGCTCTATGGTCAAATTCCATTTTTCTTTTATTTCCCATACATATGGTCCCACTTTCATTAAAATTAGTCGGTTTTGGCACCAGAAAAGTCAACAAGGAAAACTTTCTGTTTGTTAAGTGTTAACTTCGCCAATTAGCAACAAAATTTCAACTCTCACACCCCAATAGCGTACGCAATTTTTGAAAAATTAAGGCCACATACCACACTTGTGTCACAATACCTCAACTAATTAATTGGAATTAAATAACTCCCCTAGCTAGCTTGCCAACCAAACTATTTAATCCATCATTGTTACACTTAATAATTCTCTAGTACTAGTTCTTCCTTTCTTCATCTTCAATCTCTCTCCTCTCTTTTCTTCCATCATTTCAATTACCCCCGGCCAGTTCAAGGGAGCTTATTTTTCAATAATTTATTTTTGTAAGTTTATAATTTAGC
Organism: Nicotiana otophora; assembly: GCA_000715115.1. Lineage (NCBI taxonomy): Eukaryota > Viridiplantae > Streptophyta > Magnoliopsida > Solanales > Solanaceae > Nicotiana > Nicotiana otophora. The sequence goes on along the minus strand of AWOL01S0041457.1, from coordinate 27,065 downwards.
CATGTTTAGAGCAATGAGTACACGAAGGGGCTATAAAGGATATGAGGAATTGATAAAGGAGGAGGAACCGTCTGCTCCACTAGTAGAGCCAAAGTTGATCAGAAACAGAAGTGTTCCGGTTGCTAAAATCTTTAGTCCGTCGAGGAAGGTGACATCGGAGCAGAATTTATCGGCGACTCCTCAGGTGAATAAGGAAGCGAAAAAGGCGAGCAAGATTCATCCAATATTCAGTCTTTTTGAAACAAAGAAGAAGATGAAGGCAACTGCAAGGCCTGAATTTTCGAGGTACATACAGTATGTTAGAGAAGGAGGTTTTGGAGATGTGTTGCAGACGATTCCTCCAACTCCAACGCGGCTGTAAATTGATTTAAGAAATTCGGCAATGAGGATACGCAGCTTGATTTTGACTTTCTGGTATGAAAAGATCATAGGAGTAGCATTTAATAATTCATACCATAATAATGGTCTTAAAGTTCCTTACAATTTGGAGGTGAAATGACCATGATGATATTCTTGTCAACTACATCTGATCATCAAAAGTAAAATTGTTGTTATAAATTAAAATCCTTGTCTTGTTTTTTCTCTTTATCTTCCTTTTTCGGAGATTCGGGCAAACTGTATTGTAAACACAAGCTGATGTTGCAAATGTCAGCAAGACAAGATCTTTTATCAAAGAGAATAAAAAAATAAAAAATAAAGAGTAAAAACTCGAGAAGTTAGTAGATTCAACATTTTATTTTATGTATGCAGTATATATATATAAAAAGAATATTTAATTTATTTTATATGCGCAATATAACTTTCGATGAATCCCTTCTGCCCTATGGGTTCAACTTGTTGACAATCTTACCTGGAAATTAATGTTGATAATGCACCAAGCCGCAGGTTGCTGGTTTTGCCTGCCGACCTGTTAGGTTTTTTTTAATGTTCCTATACATACAATTACAAACCATATAAACAAGACGAGGAGAGATTCTTCTAAGAAGGAAAAAGAAAAGAGCTAAAGAAAGTCAACTTGGAGCAGCGCGGTAGCCGGTATGTGGCGATGGACATTAATTAAAACAATATTCCAGAAGTATACATATACGTTTAATACACACCATATTTCTTTATGAGCAAATGGAAGAACAATACAATATTAACACCACATACCCAGTCAGGCTTCTTTTTTTTTTTTTTTTGTGAAATATACCTAGAGGAGCTTATTAAAGTAGTGTTTTAATCTCAAGAATACAATTAGATCATTGAATGGAGCGAAGCAGAGTAATTAGTGAATTAGAAAAGGAAGAAAAAAGCTTTATATTTTTCTTCACTTTGAATTCCGATTTCCTTTCCCAATTCTAAACAGAGCACAAAGAAACAAGCAAAAGAAAGTCAACGGAGAGCAGCGGTGTGAACATGTTTATTATACTCCATACTCATTTACTCCGTATTTATGACGGGAAGAATAGTGGAGATCTACACTACTACACCTATACCTAGGGGCTGAGCTAGTAAGTACTACTGCACTGAATTTTTTATGTTAAAAAATTCTTTAAATATGTATAAATACTAGTCTTTCTAACGTTTGTCTCATGTCATTATTATAAAATTTGTTTGCAATATATTGAATTTTTATCATATGTGTTATAAAATAAAGACAGTAAAGTAAAAACAAGTATAGAGAGAAACTGATATATTATTCAAACTTTAAACTTATGTACATAATGAACTGAAAATTCCTTATAGAAGAAAGGAAGCAGCTGCGAGGCTTTTCAGGAAGCAGCTGCAAGGCTTTTCTTTAGCTGCTTGTAAGCTGTCTGAATGAGCTGCTTGCAACCTGCCTGTTTAATAAGAAGCTGCTGCAAATCATTTCATTGAGCTGCTTGCAACCTGCCTGCATCAGCTGCTTGTAGATAAACTTCAACAGAGTACTAAATGGATAATCTTTTTCAGAAAGATTATCTATAGTGGAATAATAAATGGACATCTACAATATAATTATTTTCATAACAATATGCATACTTTAAGAATTCTTTTTTTTTTTTTAGTTATAAGGGCATTTGGACACACATTATTTGCAATTAAATATTTATTTAATAATTTTTCCGTGATAGGAAGGTATGAAGGTCGAGAATTAAGATAGTAGAGTAGGTAGTCTAGAGCGGTCATAACAGTAGTATTGACGCATTTATGACTAACCGTTGTTTTCTTTCATTTTTAATCACCTTACTGTCTTGTTGTTTTTATTCTGCTTTAGTATGACTTTTTGGTACTGTCCCTTCTTGTCTATATTTTCATTATTGTGGTACTTATACTTTCCTGAGCCGATTGTCTATTTGAAACAGCCTCTCTATCCTCACAAAGTAGGAGTAAGGTCTGCGTACACACTACCCTCCTCAGACCACACGGTATGGAATAATACTGGGTATATCGTTATTGTTGTTTTTTAATTTAAATTTTAAATTAAAAAAATTGAACCTAAAAGTTTTGTTTGAGTATCTCAAAGGACGTAATGTTTCCCTCATAAAAGTTCTAGCGTCTTTTCTAAGTAAAATTTATGTCAAACAATTTCAACTTCAAATTTAACTCAAAATACTAATTTTTCAAACATCAAACCAAATATGGTCCAAACATAATCATTTAAAATGAGTAAGGAATCTCTATCTGTCGTTAGCAATCGTAAAATGAAATTTTTGGTTTGGTTAACATTATATATTTTTCAAATATTAAAAGATACTTTCAAAACTTTAATACATGTATTTTCAAACTATTCGGAGTAATATTGTTTATGAAAGAAAAGGGCTAAATAGAAAAAATAAGGAATTGACTCAATGATAACACATTATATAAGTTTGCTCGAGGAACACCCATCTTTCTCTTCCTTTCCTGTGAAGGACAAAGTTCCGTTGTAAAAAGGAATCATTTCAAATATATATTTTCCTCCCGTTTCTGTTCACACTTTATCCAAAAAACTCAACACATCATGCACAAATTCTTTGTCTTCTTCACATACCTATAATAATTATTTATTTATATAAAAATAAGTGTTAGAATTATAATCTTATTTATATATATGAAGGATTGAATTGGATAATGAGTCCTTTTTTATTTACCGAATAAAAATTTAGATAATCAAGTAAAATAAAATTAAGAGAAATCCTCATAAATATATTTGTTTCTTTCACTCGCAAGAACATAAAATAGAACTTCATCGCAAACATAGTAGATCGTTAAGGAGATTAATGTATGCAAAGAGTAAATGGTATGAATATCTAAAATTTTATGATAAAAATGATCACTGGTAGTTTCTGAATATCAAAACAAAATTAACGATTTATTTTATTTACCAAACTAAAACTGTTTTATCATCCTACTTAACAAATAATGCAGAATGCCTTTAAAACTTTTTAGTTATACTTATTCCCACCAACCAATCTTTGTATGCACAGGAATATATGCACAAATAAAACAAATCATAAGTACATATTGAAAAACTAAAACATTTGCTTTGGTACTAATATTTGTTAACGGATGAATTCAGAAACATATATAGAGGACAAAATTAAGAATATAAAATGCATATTGATAATTAATCCAAGAAAAAAGACTATCAAAATGTTGGACAATCAACTTTTTTGATTACATATCTTATTTAATTAATATATGAAAGAGGTCCAACGATAAACCGCCAACCAGAAGAGGTACTACTATTCTCCACGGACTATTAACATGATAGTAACCAATATACTCATTAAAAGGAAATGTTCCTGTAAACTCAAAATTAAAGACACAAATTTGCAAGGCATAAATAATCAGTGGAAATACAAATACTGATTTATTAATTACAATATTCAAAATAAACATTAAAATATAACTGAGTGACGTAAAGCAAGAATAACAATATCGCCCAAAATATGAACACGAAAAGTAAGAAAGAAAGGATGAAGAAGAAACATACCACATACACAAATGCACATGTATACTAACACCTTAAAAGGAATAGTTGTGATTGTTAGTGTGGCTTGGTAAAATGAATAGTTGTAACTTTTAATATTGGCTTGACAACTATTTGACGTGAGTATGTAATTTTTTATTGTGTTTAAATTTTTTCCTGCTCATCTTACCAACACCTAATTTTCCGCTTCCGCGCTCACTCTCCACTTTTCCACTCACTCTCCCACTTTTCCCGCTCATGTCCTGCACTCACATCCCAACTAACACTCCTCTCATCTTTTTTATTATATGTACACGCACAGAAAAAGGGCTGAGGGAAACAGAAAAAGGGAAATAGAGAGAGAAGAACAGGGGAAGCACAAAAGATAGAGGAAGATAGATCTGGGAGGAGACCTACAAATCAGGAAAAGAAAAACGGAGCAGCAGCTGCACTGCTCTTCTTTTTCAACCCATCTTACCTTCTTCAACCTCCATTAAACACCCTCAAATACCCATAAATCAGCTGTAGAACACCAGCCCAAAACTGCCTGAAAAACTCTATTTCCAGCCATGGAAGTGAGCTGAAAAACTTTTCAAAAACCAGCTAAAAACTCAACCGAAAACCTGCTGCAAAATCAGTTCAAAAACATGGCAAAATAGAACCAAAAATGCAGCCAAAACCAGCCCCTTTTCCACCCAAAACAGCCCCCAAATCGATACTCCAAGCCCAGCAAAAACAGCCATGTAAAGTACCCTTTTCATCCTCAAATCCCACCCCAAAAACAACCTCATAAATGCAGCAGAAAACGAACCAAAACAGTCCCAAAAATGACTCCAAATTACAGCAAAAAGAGAAAGAAAACCAACAAACGAACAGACCATTTTCAACCCCCAAAAAACCCAAAATAGCAGCTCCAAAACGTTGCGAGCTTGACCGGGAAAAGCCTCTCTTTCCCCGCCAAAACAGAGGCTGACGGCGAATTCGAGCTCATCGCTTGAGGTCGCCGTTCGAGTCACTTGAGGTTCGAAGTCTTTCGGGCATTTGAGGTATGTTCATGATCTAGTTGACTGTTCATTTGTTGTTTGTCGGCGAGTCCTCTGTTCGCTTGGTCGAGTTGTTCTTGTTGAATTTCCACCTTTGTATTCAAAAAGTTTTTCATATATAAAAGGTCTGTTTCCATCTTATCCTTTGGCAATTGCTATCTTATTTAGTGCTGGAATGGTATATTTTGCCAAATTCCTTGTTTGTGATATTCTGTTCTTCATTGAAATTGCTCATAATTGACTGGCTTGGAGTTAACTCACTACCTGATATAATTAGGGATGAAATGCTAGTTTGTCTGCACACTTATTTTAATTTTTGATGTTGGTTTTGCTTGAAATAGAAGATACAGAAGCTAATTTGAATAAATGGTCTAATTTTTTAATTCCATCGGCCCAATACAAATGAACCCATCAGTTGGCCCGTCTTTAAATAAGCACCAATTCGCAATATCTTCCCCACAATTCTTTATCCATAAATTTGTGAAATTGGCAATAATCTCAAAGTAGGAAAAACAATTCAAAAATATTCGTAGCTTGCTTTAGGTGCGATTAATTAAAAAGATTGTCGCAGTTATGGATACGGTTCCTGTAGCATAGCTGTGACGCTTAATCCCAAATTCAAGTTCATGTTCGTGTGGCTTGACTACAACTTCAAATAATTAAAATAAACATGTTGTGAATCACGAGTACGTTTCATATGGCGTGATTTACGATGTGTACAAAAATAACAAGTGCGCGACACCACGACATGTTTAAATAAACTCCATAATTGTTTAAAAATCATTAAAAACGGTATAAAAGTGGTAATGCACAATAGGTTTAAAACAGATAATAAATCAGATAATTAGGCCAAGTATTAATTATTGAGCGACCGTGCTAAAACCACGAAACTCGGGAGTGTCTCACACCTTCTTCTGGTTTAACAGAATTCCTTACCCGGTCTTCTGTGTTTGTGCACCATAAATAGAGTCAATTTTGCTTGATTTGGGATTTTAAAATAAACCGGTAACTTAGGATACCATAATAATTATTCCAAGTGGCTACTCTGATTAATAAATAATCTCAATTCGAATAATGTTACTTTAGTTGGAAAAACTCCTCTCATCTCTTGGAAAAAAAAGGAGGTGGACAGCTCTGGCGACTGTACTGGGGACCGAACCTAGAATCTCTGGTTCATGGTTCAGAATTCGAGCTTAGATGACTGTTATACTTGGTTATTTGTGATTGTCTGATATTACTAGTTTAAGCCTAATGTGCTAAATGGCGCTTTTTCCCATTTTGATAGTGCTTGAACTGTATATAAAACTGTTACGAAACCCTTCTTCTGTATGAGCCTTCTAAATTTTCTGAGAAGTGCAAGCTGGCGTGACTTCTTTTCTGTTAGTGTCATACCCTAATTTAGAACGAAGATCGGATCAGTTACAAAGCCGGGTGGCTTTTTGGTTCCCGGTACACCCCCCTCCCCCTCCCAACTCGAGTTGTCCGCTCGGGTAAGCCAGTTCTAGAACAACACACCCCAAGATTCAAACCTAGAATAACATAGTCTCATGCGAGATCTCTAGTAGGAACGTTTGTTTGCATCACGTGCGTTTGACTTTGGGGACTCAACACAGGGGTTGGGTCAGTCTAGGACAGGTGTACCCAATTTAAAAGACCATCCTGATGCATTTTACATGCTACTTGTGCATTTATTTATTCCAGCTTATATGTTGACCGGCTTCTAGAATAGGGAAAGAAAATCAACAGAAACCAAGAGTGAGGTAGGAGAGAAAATCACCCACTTCTGAAAATTTCGGCAATCAAAATATCCCGAATCTCTGCCGAATTTTTGAAAAAATAAAAAAGTAGAAATAGGAAAGTCATTTCAAAATAAGTCCAAATTTTTAAAAACAGAACTGATATTGTCCCCCAGTCCTGAAAAACTACTGAACTACGCGGGTCTGATTCTCACCGGATATGAGATACGTAGGCAAACCTCATCGGTTCCGGCCCCCAATTTTTAAAAATCCAAAAAAATATTTTTCTTTAATTCCTTCTTTAGAAGTCTTTCTTTGAGACGTCAAAATCCAAAAATATTTTCTTCCTTTTTTTTTAAAAAAAAGGCTTTATCCAAAAATTCAAAAACAATCAAGATCCAAAAAAATATTTTCTGTCCTTTTAAATTTACAAAAGAAAAATAAAAATCCAAAATATTTTCTTTCTTCTTTAAATGTCTTTCTTTCGAAAATTCAAAAAAAAAGCAAAATAAAAAAAAAATTCTTTCTTTTGAAGTTTTCTTTCAACAAAAAAAATCCAAAACAAAATCCAAAATATTTTCCTTATTATGAGCTTTTATGGAATTATTTATGTATGAGTTAAAAACAAAGTTAGTTTATTTACTTTATTCCTGATTATACCAAACTACGCGGGTCTCATTCTCACCGGATGTGAGATACGTAGGCAAACCTTATCGGTTCCACACCCCAATTTTCAAAAATCCAAAATATTTTCCTTTAATTCGTTCTTTAGAAGTCTTTCCTTAGAAAAATTCCAAATAAAAAAAAATTAAAACCAAAAATATTTTCTTTCTTTTTAGAAGTCTTTCATTTGAAAAAGAAAATCAAATCAAAATTCAAAAATATTTTTTTTCTTTAGAAGTCTTTCTCCGGAATAAATAAAAAATAAATCAAAATTCAAAAAAAATATTAATTTCTTTCTTCTTTAGAAGTCTCTCTTTTCAAAAATTCTCAAAACAAAAAACAAAAAAATGCAACCTATGCCGTGGCACCGCCTCATGATGGCTTAAACAGGAGGGAAGAGGGAGTCATGATGGCTTCGAGCTTTAGGGGGGGCCCGCGGGTCATTCAACCAATCATATGTGCTTCCTAAGGTCCTACAACACTATTATCCACACCAAGATGCAACCTATGCCGTGGCACCGCCTCATTACGCGGTAATGAACGCCCAACCTTACACACATCCACAACAACACTACAACCAAGCCCGAGCTCCACCTCCTAGAAATGACCATCCCTACCAAGCTCCATATGACCCCCGTCCATCACAAAACACATATCAACGTAATCCACGCCCTCATGAGCGTCAGAAGAAAAATAATTTCACCCCTATTGGTGAGTCTTACTCTAGCCTGCTCCAGAAGTTGATCCAATTGGGTCTTTTGCAACTGGTACCCCCCAATCGGCAAAACCCCGAATTCCCATCATACCGGGCTGGTACTAGGTGTGCTTACCATTCGGGAGTAGAGGGCCATGATATAGAGGACTGTTGGACCCTCAAAAGGGCGGTTAAAAGCCTGATAGAACAAAAAAAAGTTGTGTTGAGGGACGAAGAAGTCCCTATTATGAATAACAATCCATTACCGACTCACAACAATGGGCCGGTCATTGGAATGATTTGTGAAGACAATGAATTTAATCCAGCATTGAAATCCATCATTGCCATCGCCGAGACAAGCCAAAATTGAGAAGAAAATCACTCTGGTTCCTCAAGTTGTAGAAACAAACACTGGGGCAGCACCTGCTAAGAGTGCAGTTCTCTATGTTTCTAAAGCCCCAAGAAAAGAACAACTCATCTTGAACATTCCCAAGAAATTCGAGCAAAGGAAGGCCACGCTGAATGTGCCGAGATTGTACGTGCCGAAAGGGACCTATTGTCACGCCCCAAAATCGAGGAGCGCGACTGACGCTCAACTGAGTGAACCCGACTGAGCAAGCTTGTTAGATTTTATTCTACCCAAATTCATTCGTGAATAAAAAGGAAATGTACTCCGTTAATCAAATACTGAAGAGATTTCATTAACCGCTTCCATTTCATTCTCATTAACAACATCATTCAATATTTTCGAAATAGTACGAGTTTATAGATTTAATGGAAAACTTGTTGCCAAATACCAACAGTTCTAATCGAATTCCCAACATCAAATACTACCACAACCTGTCTACGGAGCCTCTAAGTACATCTGAAGAGTAATATAGAAATGCCGGCAACAAGGCCCCGGCTATACCTCAACCACAAAGTACATGAGAAACAAAAGATACATGAACCCGAAATAAAGTGGGGCTCACCAAATCGGCTGAAAGGAGTGTACTGCTATCACTGATCAATGCCACCTGCTGTAGAACCACCTGCATCCATTAAAGATGCAGCGCCTCCTACAAAAAGGACGTTAGTACTGTCGAATATCACTAGTATGTATAGCTAGAAATCCTCTTTCAAAATAGAATGGCCATATGATCTATACGTGGGACACATAATATAATGTAATTGAAACAACCTGTACAAACAAGGACAACAAAAGGGCACCTATTGTCTGCATTAATAATGTGTCTCATTAGACCGTCCTTAGTGTTTACATATCATATTATACACTTATGCGTTTCGTAGACCGTCCATAGCATTTATTCATACCGTACATCTATACCTCTTATACACAATGCACCTATGCGTTTCACAGACCGTCCACAGGATTTCATATCACAATGGATTTCATAACACAATGTACCTATGCATTCATAAACCGTCCACATGTTTTCATATCGCAATGTACTTATGCATTCATAGACCGTCCATAGGATTTCATAACACAATGTACCTATGCGTTTCATAGACCGTCCACAGGATTTCATAACACAATGTACTTCATAACACAATGTACCTCATAACACAATGTACCTATGCGTTTCATAGACGGTCCACATGATTTCATAACACAATATACCTATGCATTTTATAGACCGTCCATAGGGTTTCATAACACAATATACCTATGCATTTCATAGACCGTCCATAGGGTTTCATAACACA
>AWOL01S0041457.1:3162-17148 GCA_000715115.1 Nicotiana otophora | reverse complement strand
CACTTACAACATTATTATTTCATTGGCTCTCTTGGCCATACATATGATTCTTTATTCATGGAGTAGTGGCCGTGTTTCATATTCCACACTTTCATTTCTTCCCTTTCATAGATCATCATCATAATTATCAACAAGTAGAATATTCCGGAAATCACAACTTTAAATTCATTAGTAATGAGGCTTTAAACACAATCGATTTCTTTCTAATAAATGGAGTAAAATGATTGGCAATCGAAGTACAAGTTAAAATCATACACAATTTCCACTCACGAATATGTAAGAACGCAAAACACATTGAAAATTACTTACAAAGCATATCATTAGCTAAAACAACCACATATGGGTATCACTTGAGTTCATAAACTTTTATTTGATTATATTGTCGAAGTCAAGTTTGGAATAGTTGAGTCAAAGCTCATTTCATACTCTCTCTCATATTATTTCATTTCATTGGCACCATTGGTCACAAGTATAACTTTCACTATTGGCACATTGGCCACACTTTATATTCCCAATTTACTTATTTCACATCCAACCATCTTTATAGGTTATCAACAATAAGACATTCCCAATCAAGACTTTAGGTACACATATGAGCAATTAAGAGTCTTAAGAATATTGGGATTTTCTCACACAATTTGGCATACTAACTTTCATTTGAAATATGATTCAAGCCACTACATTTTAATATGCAACCCATACTTTGAAACTCACGGAAACATTGTGGAATTCAATTCCAAGAGAGAAAGTTTAGCCAACATACCTCAATTGAATTTTCCTTAAATTACTACAATGTTCCAGAAATTCTAGCAATCCCAATCTATTTGAGACATAACAAAATTGAACCATAATTAGGAAGATATTCATGGTCTCAGCTCATTTGAGCATTTTATCAAACACTAAGCGTGGATTAAGGTTCAAGGTCATTTTATGGAGGATTCCATCACCCCACAACCCAATCTTTACCATTTTTAGCTCAACAATCTTTCTACACCCTTTGATAACACATGCATGTAAAATAAACAATCCTCTTGCCCAGAAATTATCTTGCTTATTACCCATTTCTAGTCAAAATTCGAAATTGAGGGTTAGGGTGTAGAATCTTACCTGTAGGATGAAGACCTAGGTAGTTTCCCTCCTTAATCTTCCAAAACTTGAGCAAGAATTGAAGAATCAATTATTGAGGAATACCTTCTCACTCTAGGGCACTCTCTCTCACTCTAAAGTATCAGATTATACCTCAAAAATGACCCAAAGAGTGTATTTAATGAAATATGGCCTGGTTTTAAAAATTCAAAATTGAAGCTCTGGAACAGGTTCTTTGCAAATTTATTTTCTTTGCAAATTTTACCGGGCTTTACACTTAAGTTCTTCAAACTTTTTCGGGGTGTTACACCTATATGGCGCGGGGGCCGGTAATTCCACCAAGGCTGATTGAGCCCGTGGTTATTAGCCGCGCACCACAGAGCCTTATGAGAGACCCCATCACAGGCACCTGGAATTACAACAGAACAGTAGTTACCTATAAGGGGAAAGAGGTCATGGGAGAAGTGAATGAAATGAACCAGTCTGGGAAATACCACAATCTAGAAGAGTTACAGAAATCCAAGTTGAACAGGGATAAACGGTTGCCATCAAAGAAGCCTGTGAGCAATGAAGATGCAGAAGAGTTCTTCAGAAAAATGAAAACTTCAGAATATGCAATAGTTGACTAGCCCCGGAAGACTCCTTCCCAGGTTTCACTCTTATCTCTGTTGCTGAGCTCGAACGAACACCAGAAAGTGCTCCTTGAAACCCTGAATGAGGCATATGTCCCAGTTGAAACTTCTATTGAACAATTGGAGAGAATAGCTGGACGATTCTTTGAGGTCAATAGGATAACTTTCAGCTGCGATGATTTCCCCCCAAAGAGAGCCGCCCACAACAAAGCCCTTCACTTGACTGTCAAATGTGAGGGCTATTATGTAAAGAGAGTCATGCTAGATGGTGGTTCCGGAATCGATGTTTGCCCTATCTTAACACTCCAGAGAATAGAGATTGGAACGGAAAGAATCCGACCTAACAACGTCTGTATACGATCTTTTGATGGTGTCAAGAGAGACATAATAGGGGAAATCGATCTGATTTTGACCCATTGGCCCCGTGGATTTCGAAGTGACTTTCTAGGTTCTGGACATGGACACCTCATACAATTTCCTCTTGGGAAGACTATGGATTCACGCTGCCGGAGCTGTTCCCTCCACTTTCCAAAAAGTGGTAAAATTCGAATATGAGAATCAAGAAATTGTTGTCCACGGAGAGGACAGGCAGTCCATCTACATGGACCCTTCATTCTCGTGCCTTGAAGCTAGGGAAGGTAACAAGCATATTGTATACCAGGCCTTCGAGATTATAGTTGCCGACCAATGTAAAGAAGGAGCCCCATTACCTCAACCTTGTTTGTCTAATGTCTTAGTCATGATTGCTACTTAAATGATTAGACATGGGTACAAGCTTGGAAAGGGGCTCGGGGTATCTTTACAGGGCATCACAGAGCCTATTACTTCGATCGCCAATGAGAAGTTTTTCAGTGTGGGTTTCCGAGCTACAGAGACCGACAGAAAATAGGCTAATGAGCGAAAAGAAAAAGAGTGGGTCCTGCCCCAGCCCATTCCACATCTCGCCCGATCATTTGTCAAACCCAAGTATGTAGAAGAAGAAGAAAAGGCCTTCACGGCCGAAGAAATTGATGATATTTGTGAAGCCATGAAACAAATGCTATATGAGTCTCACATGGTTCAGTTAGGGGAAGGCATGAGCACCGCCGAGATGCAGTATATGGGACCAGATGCCAAGCTTCAGAATTGGAAAGCTACCCCATTCCCTATTCAGACGGGAGTCCCGTCCTAATAATGCAGACTTAAATAACATGACATGCTTGTGGACTTCATGCCCAGATCCTAAAATGTTGTCTAACTGTGAAATAATGAATCAAGAACCAGAATATGATGAAGATGAGGCTTTTAGGGAAATAAATCGCGAATTGAAACAATTAGAGAATAAGCCTAAGCCAAACTTAAATGAAACCAAACCAGTTAACTTGGGCAGTCCAGAAGAGGTCCGAGAAACCATTATAAGCATTCACACCGATGAAAGAACTAGAAATATATTGTTCCAACTTTTGTTTGAATTCACAAACGTGTTTGCATGGTCCTATGATGATATGCCAGGGCTGAGCGTTGATTTGGTGGTACATAAATTGCCAACTTATCCCGGTTATCCATCCATCCATCCAATAGAAGCAGAGAAAGTTCAAAATAGACACTAGTGACAAAATCAAGAAAGAAGTAACCAAACAACTGAAAGCTAGTGTAACCGAGTAGTTAGATACACCACATGGCTGGCTAATGTGGTTCCAGTGCCGAAGAAAGATGGGAAAACCCGAGTGTGTGTTGATTACCGAGATTTGAACAAAGCAAGCCCCAAAGACAACTTTTCATTGCCAAACATCCACATTCTTATTGAAACCTTTCGTGGATTGTTATGCTGGGTATCACCAGGTTCTGATAGATGAAGAAGACGTAGAAAAAAATAGCTTTCACCACCCCTTGGGGCACTTACTGTTACAGGGTCGTGCCATTTGGTCTGAAAAACGCCGGGGTAACCTATATGACAGTTATGACTGTCATCTTCCATGACATGATGCACCAGGAAATTGAGGTATATGTGGATGTTGTGATCATTATATCCATAACGCAAGAAGGTCATGTGCGAGATCTGAGGAAATTCTTGTTGAACGTCTGCGCAAGTATGAATTGAAATTGAACCCAGCTAAATGTGCAGTCGAAGTTCTATCTGGGAAACTTCTGGGTTTATAGTCAGTCAGAGAGGTATTGAATTAGATCCAACAAAGATAAAGTCTATTGGGGATTTACCACCTCCGAAAACCAAGAAAGGGGTCATGAGTCTGCTAGGAAGGTTGAATTAGCAGATTCATTGCTCAGCTTACTACCACTTGTGAGCCCATATTTAAGTTGTTAAAGAAAGACGCGACAATCAGATGGACATATGAATGTCAAGAAACTTTTGACAAAATCAAAGAATATCTGTCAAATCTGCCAGTGTTAGTGCTACCCGAGCCCGGAAGACCTTTGTTCTTGTACCTGACAGTCTTGGAAAATTCTTTCAGCTGTGTCCTCAGGTAACACGATGTGACCGGGAAGAAAGAGCAAGCCATATACTATCTGAGCAAGAAGTTTACCAGTTATAAAACCAAGTATACTTTGTTGGAAAGAACCTGTTGCGCCCTAACTTGGGTTGCCCAGAAGCTCAGACATTATCTGTTGGCCTACATAACATATCTCATAAACAGAATGGATCCTCTAAAGTACATATTCCAAAAACCGATGCCCACGGGAAGGTTGGCAAAATGGAAAATCCTGTTCACCGAGTTTGACATTATCTATGTCACTCGCACGACGATTAACAAGCTTTGGCGGATCATCTAGCGGAAAACCCGGTCGATGATGAATAACAACCCCTGAGCACTTATTTTCAGTCGAGGAAGTGAACTCAATTGAAGTAATTCAAGAGAACACCAATGCTTGGAAGATATTCTTTGATGGAGTTGTAAATACAAAAGGTGTCGGGATCGAAGCAATTCTGATTTCTTCTACAGGTCAGCACTATCCGGCCACAACCCGACTTCGGTTATTCTGTACAAACAATACCGTTGAGTATGAAGCATGCATCATGGGCATGAATATGACAATTGATATGGATTTAGAGGAATTGTTAATCATGGGGGATTCTGATTTGATCATTCTACAATCCCAAGGTGAATGGGAGACTCGACACATCAAACTCATCCCATACAGGCAACATGTGGAAGATATTAGCAAACTGTTCAAGTCCGTCGAGTTCAGGTATATTCCCCGATTCCACAATGAGCTAGCTGATGCACTAGCTACTCTGGCCTCAATGCTACCGTACCCGGGTAATGTTCATATTGACACACTGGAAATCCAAATTCGAGAAATGCATGGTTATTGTAACGCAATTGAAATGGAGCCATATGTTTAACCATGGTATCATGATATCAAAAGGTTTTTGAAAAAAAAGAATATCCCGAGCAAGCCAGTGGAGATCAAAAGAAAACCATCAGAAGGCTTGCAAGCGACTTCTTTTTGAGTGGAGACTTCCTATACAAAGGAACTCCAGATCCAAATCTTTTGAGATGCGTAGACTCCCGAGAAGGTTAACAAATCATGAATGAAGTACATTCGGGGGTATGTGGGCCTCACATGAATGGGTATGTCCTTGCAAAGAAAATCCTCCGGGCGGGTTATTACTGGATGACCATGGAAAATGATTGTGTCAGTTTCGGCCAAAAGTGCCATCAATGCCAGATACACTGTGACTTGATTCATGCACCGTCTTCAGAATTACATCCTATGTCAGCGCCTTGGCCGTTCGTTGCTTGGGGCATGGATGTAATTGGGCCGATCGAGCCGAAAGCTTCAAATGGGCACAGATTCGTCCTTGTTGCCATTGATTATTTCACAAAGTGGTTTGAACCAGTCACCAAGAAAGCAGTGGTGGACTTTGTGTATTCTTACATTATTTATTATTTTTGTATTCCTAAAACTATCATTACAAACAATGCTGCGGTTTGAACTAGTCACCAAGAAAGCAGTGGTGGACTTTGTGTATTCCTACATTATTTATTATTTTGGTATTCCTAAAACTATCATTACAAACAATGCTGCAAATCTGAACAACCACTTGATGAGGGAGGTATGCGAACATTTTAAAATATTGCATCGTAATTCTACCCTTATCGTCCCAAAGCTAATAGCGCTATTGAAGCTGCAAACAAGAACATCACGGATATCCTTAGGAAAATGATTCATAGTTCCACACAATGGCATGAAATGTTGCCATTTGCATTATTGGGATATCGCACGACCGTACGCACATCAGTCGGGGCCACTCCCTACGTATTGGTTTATGGAACTGAAGCTGTAATATCTGCAGAAATAGAGATTCCCTCTCTTCGGATCATTGTTAAAGCCGAGATCGAGGATGATGAATAGGTCAAAACTAGGTTGGAACAGTTAAATATGATTGATGACAAACGGATGGCTGCGGTTTTCCACAGGTAGTTCTACCAACAAAGAATGGACCGTGCCTACAACAAGAAAGTGCGGCCTAGAAAATTTGTAAGTGGGGCAACTCATTCTGAGACGTATTCTCCTGCATCATGAAGAAGCCAAAGGAAAATTTGCTCCTAATTGGAAAGGTCCATACATTATAAGAAGAGTATTGCCGAAAAATGGAGCGATGTATTTGGGAGACATCGAAGGAAATGATCCTGATACAGTTGTCAATGCAGATGCGGTCAAAAGGTATTACATTTGACTACTTTCACAACTTTAACATGCTCCGATTGGGATGGCGAATGTTTTCTTTCTCACTATAAAAACAATACCAATCCTTTACAAACCCTTTGAGTCGGTTCCCTTTCTTTGATTACCCTATTTAGAACCTGAAAGTGTTATATAAAAAAAAAGGAAAATGAAAATTGAAACAAAAAAGGAAAAAAGGGAAAAACAAAACAAAAATTCAAACAAGTTCTTGTTACATTGAACTACGTTCGACTTGATTCCGAAAGGATACGTAGACAGCCTCTCTCTAGGGTTCAGTCACACCAAAATAAAAATCTACATTCTCCCAAACGTTGAATCTGTGGCAGATGTTACAATGGTTCGGCGATGGTTTTGCCTGAGAGGTTCCAAAGTTGTAATTCAATCCAAATTCTTTTTACCCAAATCCTTTTCAAGTCCTTCCTATCAATCAACGAGAATGTTCAAAATTGGAGGATACAATCACTTGGATCTGGTGAAACCAAAATGAGAAATAAAATGAGAGAGTCTTATTGGTGAAAACCCTCATGGGCACCGTAAGACAATGGTGAGTAAAGAAACTAAAATGAGAGTCTTTTTACTGAAAACTCGCAAGGAGCACTATAAGGCGATTGTGAGAAGAGAGAGGTCAACTGGTGAAAAACCACAAAGGGTGCCACTGATCGAAAAGAGGATCCTCACAGCCATTAGCATCGACACAGTCTTGGGGAAGGTTTCTCGATTTCGAGGCAAAAGTTGTGATGAGTTTTAGAGTCGGACGGTTTACACAGATCAGACATCCAATCCAAAAGGCATTTCATGTTCATTGAAGTCCGCATGTACTCCAGATAAATCCTTCTTTCCTTTCCACGAAAGAGATACCTCTTGTCTAAATTCATTGTCCATTCCATTGCTTGTTGTTCTTTGAATCCCATTCGATTTAACTCTGTTCCAAAAGTAAGGCAAAGAAGGGATGTAAAGACTGATTTACAAGGCATTTGTTTAATATAAGCTAATATTCAAGAGGCACCCAGCCTCAGCAGGGGCATCAAGTCAAACCCCGATTGGCCATGGTGGCTAATGCTTTGAAATAAAAAACTCTCAAAAAGAGGAAATCAAATTAAAAGTGCCTGCAAGGGCAAAATGAAGTTGAAAAGGTTAAATCCCGCGCGACCAACCGTCATGTAAAAGTTTGATAAGTCAAAGGCTCTTCGGGGCCAGAAATACAAGTCGTACTCAAGAAACATTTAGTGAGAGGTTGAAATCATCATCAAAAGAAGATGGGCACAAAACCAAGCTGCCAAAGACATCAAGGCCACAAACCGACCACCACTTTTAAAACTCATATTGTTTCTTTGTTTGCAGCAGGAATAAAGCACTGCAGAATGGCGATTCCTAAAGGACGAATGTCACCAAAGGTAAAGTTTTCTTAAAATCTCAATTTTCCTTTATTTTTAGCATGCATCACTACTGTTCATACCTCTCATTTTCGTAGCTTAACCTAGGTAGAACATTTTCACCTAGGGGGTTCAACTCATATTTTCTGGTAGAAGTACCTTTGCCCAGGCTAATTCACGTAGCTTAACCCAGGTAGAACCTTTTCGCCTAGGGGGATCCAGCTTATAGTTCCGGGTAGAATGACTCTTCGCTCAGGTTGTTTTATGTAGCTTA
The DNA here is from genome assembly GCA_000715115.1 of Nicotiana otophora. Lineage (NCBI taxonomy): Eukaryota > Viridiplantae > Streptophyta > Magnoliopsida > Solanales > Solanaceae > Nicotiana > Nicotiana otophora. Next base: position 9,094 of record AWOL01S0041457.1, on the reverse strand, counting down.
ACCCAGGTAGAACCTTTTTGCCTTGGGGGATCCAGCTCATAGTTCCGGGTAGAAGTACTCTTCGCTTAGGTTGTTTTACGTAGCTTAACCTAGGTAGAATATTTTTGCCTAGGGAGATCCAACTCATAGTTCCGGGTAGAAGTACTCTTCGCTTAGGTTGTTTTACGTAGCTTAACCTAGGTAGAATATTTTTGCCTAGGGAGATCCAACTCATAGTTCCGGGTACTTTTCGCCCAAGCTGTTTTTCGTAGCTTAACCTAGGTAAAACCTTTTCGCCTCGGGGGATCCAGCTTATAATTCTGGGTAGAAGTACTCTTCGCCCATGCTGTTTTTCATAACTTAACCCAGGTAGAACCTTTTCGCCTGGGGGGATCTAGCTCATAGTTCCGGGTAGAAGTACTATTCGCTCAGGTTGTTTTATGTAGCTTAACCCATGTAGAACCTTTTCGCCTAGGGAGATCCAACTCATAGTTCCGTGTAGAAGTACTCTTCGTCCATGCTTGTTTTTCGTAGCTAAACCCAGGTAGAACCTTTTCGCCTAGGGTATCCAACTCATAGTTCCGAGTTGAAGTACTATTCGCGCAGGTTGTTTTACGTAGCTTAACTCAGGTAGAACTGTTTCTCATAGGGGGATCCAGATCATAGTTCAGGGTAGAAGTACTCTTCGCTCATATTGTTTTTCGTAACTGTTAATCTTTTCTCCTAGGGGGATCCAGCTCATATTTCTGGGTAGAAGTACTTTTAGTCCAGGCTTGCTTTTCGTAGCTTAACCCAGGCAGAACCGTTTCGCCTAAGGGGATTCAGCTCACAGTTTAGGTAGAAGTACTGTTCGCCCAAGCTTGATTTTCGTAGCTTAACTCAGGTAGAACTTTTTTGCCTACGGGATTCAGCTCAAATTTTCGGGTAGAAGTAGTCTTTGCCTAGGTTTGTTTTACGTAGTTTAACCGAGGTAGAACCTTTTCGACTAGGGGATTCAACATTTTATCAGTAATACATGGTACCAACCCCTGGTTACATTTCCTTTTCAATAATACAGGGCACCAACCCCTGGTTATATTTCTTTTTCAGTAATATAGGGCACCAATCTCTTGTTACATTTCTTTTTCAGTAATATAGGGCACCAACCCCTGGTTATATTTCTTTTTCAGTAATATAGGGCACCAATCTCTTGTTACATTTCTTTTTCAGTAATATAGGGCACCAACCCCTGGTTACATTTCCTTTTCAGTAATACAAAGCACCAACCCCTGGTTACATTTCCTTTTCAGTAATACAAAGCACCAACCCCTGGTTACATTTTCTTTTCAGTAATATAGGGCGCCAACACTTCGTTACATTCCCTTTTCAGTAATACAAGGCGCCAATTCCTGGTTATATTTTCTTTTCAGTAATACAGGGCGCCAACCCCTAGTTACATTTCCTTTTTTGTAATATAAGGCGCCAACCCCTGGTTACATTTCCTTTTCAATAATACAGGGCGCCAACCCCTGGTTATATTTTCTTTTCAGTAATACAGGGCACCAACCCCTGGTTACATTTCCTTTTCAGTAATACAGGGCGCCAACCCCTGGTTACATTTTCTTTTCAGTAATACAGGGTGCCAACCCCTAGTTATAATTTCCTTTTCAGTAATACAGGGCGTCAACCCCTGGCTACATTTTCTTTTCAATAATACAGGGCGCCAGCCTGCTTATATTTCCTTTTCAGTAATATAAGGCGCCAACCCCTGGTTACATTTATTTTCAGTAATATAGGGCGCCAACCCCTGGTTACATTTCTTTTCAGTAATACAGGGCGCCAACCTGCTTACATTCCTTTTCAGTAATACAGGGTGCCAACCCCTTATTACATTTCTTTTCAGTAATACATGGTACCAACCCCTGGTTACATTTCCTTACTAGTATCAGGGTACACCATTCCCTATTTATGTTTTCCGACATAGGGTCACCACTCCCTAGTTGATATGAGTTTAAATGCATGATACACCACTATCTAATCTCCTTATCAGTATTTAGTACACCAATCCCTATCTGTGTTTTCTAACATAGGGTATACCATTCCCTAGTTGATTTGATTTTAAACGCAGGGAACACCACCCCCTGATGTCATTGCCAATATAGGGTATAACATTCCATGGCCACATTTTCTCAACATAAGATACATCAATCTTTAGTTGAGACATTTTTTTGACAATAAAGGAGCACCATAAAAAAATCATCATGATTTTTTCAGGGTACACCATTCCCGATCTTTTATTGCTTTCAATAAAGAAGTAGTTTAGAATTTTGTTACAATAACTTACGAAATTTTTCTAGTGAAAACTGGGGCAGAAAAAATTTATTCGTTTGTTTGTTTTGGTGTCTGAGTAGGTTATACCTCGAGGCACATGGTTCGAGATGACCAAAAGAAGAATTCTCAATCCAGAATTAAAAAAAAGAAAAGAAAATAAAGTGAATCCAAATGTAGAAGCAGATAGAAATGATATGGACTGCTCAAGACGTAACTGAAGTCATGAGCATTGCACTTCCCGTTGATTAGAAGAAGCTTTAGAAAAATGCACTAGCACCCACAACTAGCAAAGTATGCATGGAGAACCAATCAAGACTCAAGATCAAGATTTAAAAGATTTATAAATAGGAATCTTGTTACTCATAACTGATAGGCTCGTTTAGTTTGTTTTGATTTTGATGAAATAACAGGACTACAGACCGGAGTCTCGACGAAACCTCACTCGACTCTCTAACTCATCATTCCATAACTCTTCTTAAGCTACACACAACCTGATTTCATTATAACCTGGGATATGTAGGTTGTCCATAACCAAGACTCGATTGCACTCTTTTCTCTTATATCTTCCCTTTTTAATAATGGTATGGACAAAAATTAGGCATATCGCTCATCTTTTCTTTGCCTGAAAACTCTTCATATTTTCAAGCAAAGAAGGGCATACTATAAGCACCTAATTTTTGGCCGTGTTTAAATTTTTCCCCACTCATCTCCCCAATACCTAACTTTCCACTTCCCCCTCACCCTCCCACTTCCCCACTCACATCCTCACTAACACTTCTCCTCTCATCTTTCTTATTATATGTACAACACACAGACACATACACGAAAAGGGCTGGGGGAAACAGAAAAAGGGAAATAGAGAGAGAAGAATAGGGGAAGCACAAAAGATAGAGGAAGATAGATCTGGGAGGAGACCTAAAAATCAGAAATAAAAAAAACGGAGCAGCATCTGCACTGCTCTTCTTCTTCAACCCATCTTACCTTCTTCAACCTCCATTAGACACCCTCAAATACTCATAAATCACTTGTAGAACACCAGTCCAAAACTGTCAGAAAACTATATTTCCAGCCATGGAAGTGAGCTGAAAAACTTCTCAAAATCTAGCTAAAAACTCAACCGAAAACCTGCTGCAAAATCAGCCCAAAAACATGGCAAAATAGAACCAAAAACGCAGTAAAACCCAGCCCCATTTCCACCCAAAAACAGCTCCAAAATCGATACTCCAATCCCAGCAAAAACAGCCATGTAAAGTACCCTTTTCATTCTCAAATCCCACCCAAAAATAGCCCCATAAATGCAGCAGAAAACGGACCAAAACAGAGGCTGCCGGCGAATTTCGGCGAATTCGAGCGCATCGCTTGAGGTCGCCGTTCGAGTCACTTGAGGTTCGAAGTCTTCCGGGCATTTGAGGTCTGTTCGTGATCTCATTGACTGTTCGTTTGTTGTTTGCCGGTGAGTCCTCTGTTCGCTTGGTCGAATTGTTGTTGTTGAATTTCCACCTTTGTATGCAAGAAGTTTTTCATATATAAAAGGTCTGTTTCCATCTTATCCTTTGTAAATTGCTATCTTATTTGGTGCTAGAATGGTATATTTAGCCAGATTCCTTATTTGTGATATTCTGTTCTTCATTGAAATTGCTCATAATTGACTGGCTTGGAGTTAACTCACTACCTGACATAATTAGGATGAAATGGTAGTTTGTCTACATTCTTATTTTAATTTTTGATGTTGGCTTTGTTTGAAATAGAAGATACATAAGCTAATTTGAATAAATGGTCCAATTGCTTAATACCATTTGTTAAAATACTTCCTATAGCTATGTTTTCAGTTGTTATAGACTTTATTCGATGTATTTTTGCTACTGTATTCACGTATTTTTGCTACTGTATTCATGAATACAGTAGCAAAACTCGGCGAAAAATAGGAGAGTCCAGCTAAGCAGAGAATGTATTCGACTGTATTCGCGAGCTATATTCGTGAGTACAGTAACGGAATTTGCGAACAAAAAGGTCTTCAGCTGTTTAAAAATGGTAAGTGAATCAATTAACACGATAGACTCCTAATATAACTCAACAAACTCAATCATAACACACAATTTGTATTTCCAGTTATAGAAAAGATTCTCAACAGAAACACACCCTAAAAACATAGCAATCTTCAGAGATCCATCCTTTCTTTTTTTAGTGGTATCTTTACTAAAATATTTTTTAATGGTATCTTTGCAAATAGATTTATATATTGAAATTATATAATTACATTGAATACAGTTAAATACATAAAAATACATTGAATACATGAAGTATAGCATGTCATCTATAGTGCAAATAAATATAAATACATACTGCAGATACATATATACATCTGAATACATAAATTATATTAATTAAAAAAACATATGAATACATTCTACAATACATTGAATACATAATGCTGGACAAAACAGTGAAACAAAGTGAAGTTTTGAAACTATATAATTACATTGAATACAGTGAATATATTGAAAAAGTAGAAAAAACTAAAGACAGTGAATACAATGAATTACATGGAATACAACGAGATATATTGAAATACGATGAAAAAAAGGTAACAGACTCTTCAAGTTCCTCACCCCAAACTCCGTCCCCAATCCACTGATATCTAGGTCGCCGCCATGTGGGGCATCGCCGCCGGTTAAATGAAGACAGTTGTTGAAGAAGCACCAATTAAAAGGATCAAACGAAAACTAGAGACAAAACTTCTTCAAATCTCACAAGGCAAACATGAACAATCAATGCAAAATCTAAGAAAAATCTAGAATGTGTAACGCAACTGTGTGAAAGAAATCGCCGGTCGGAGGAGGGGGTTAGGAGTGACACAACAAGGAAGGGGGGAAGTGGTCGCCAGCCGGATCTGTCGTTGGCGGAACACAACCCCAGCTAGGGTTTTGTCACGACTCCAAATTCCCTCCGTAGGATGTCGTGATGGCACCTAGTCTCTAAGACTAGGTAGGCCTATCAATGCGGAATAATAATAAATATCTGAAATAAATAAACTACAATTCAAACAATTTCAACTCCCAAACTCCGGTAGAAATAAGTCACAAACTTCTAAGAATTTATTCTCAATGTCTCTATATGTCAAGGTCTAAATAAAATATAAGGAATCAACATAAAATGATAGAAGGGGACTCCGGAGTCTGCAGACGCTGGCAGATATACGTCAAAGTCTTCGTGCGCAAGTAACTCACTGACGTCTAGGCTGGTAAAATGTACCTGGATTTGCACAAAAAGATGTGCAGAAGCGTAGTATGAGTACACCACAGCGGTACCAGTAAGTGTCAAGCCTAACTTCAGTAGAGTAGTGACGAGGTCAGGTGAGGCCCTATTGGAATATAATAATGGCATGGTAAAATGTTTATCTATGTAGTTAAATAAAATGACATTGAAAATGAATCAAATAGTGTGTCACATTTAATGACATCAAATAATTACAAATAATATCTCGTGGAATCAAAACAGAATTTCCTTCAACTTTATGAAAATCACAACAATTAATTGAAAGCAACTATGGCCATAATTCAATATCAACAAGGGCACTCACGAGGTACCGCCTAGTAGTCCCAAATTATAAATAAATTCACAATATCTCATTTCCTTATATCAC
>AWOL01S0041453.1:149032-185965 GCA_000715115.1 Nicotiana otophora | reverse complement strand
CCCATTGAAAGGCAAACGTAAGGCGAGAAACAAGCGTCAATATATAAACTGAGCAATGATTTATGAAAGGAGGATTTCGTACCCACCAAAGCGAAATTGCTAGCATTTTTGTCTAGTTATGTAATTGTGTGCCAAACAGCTGTTATGGTCAAGCTAAAAGTGTAACCATTGATAACGAGGTGGTGTATTTGGAATGAATTTTTTTTTTTCTCTTTTTTATTCGATGTTCAAGATATCTGCAGATTTGATTAAATTGGAATTCATATCTAAAATTTTTATATTTTGGGATAAAACACTCCCTAATAAAAATGACTTCATATCCAAAACTCTAAACTCAAGAATTCATTCCAATACAATACAATCATTGTTGATGGAATAGAATTGCTTAAGGAACTCGAAATCATGGAGTAGAATGCTAAAAATGAGAGCTATAACTCATTGCACAACAGGTTGACATGACACGTTTGGGATAGGGATAGGGATAGGTAGGTATGGGGTAAGGGCTCCACGAAAGTAGCATTTTAAGAAGAAGCAAACAATGAAATGAGTATCACCACTCATAATGATAATGGTTCCATATTGCATAAGCAACCATAACAGAATTTTATGTTCCCCACCTTAATGCTTGCAAGCTTGCACCAACTATATATATAATATTAAAGACTAGGGACAATTTAGTGCACTAAATTCTCACCATGCTTCGAGTTTGAAAAAATGTTGGATCATATTTGGTCTTATGAGAGGTTATTTTCGTGATATTTTAATCACACCACGATAAATTTTACCTGTCAAGGCTCTCCTTTCATGTAATATTGTAAGCTTGTCATAGGCCTAAATCCTTACATTAGGTAGCGGCACTTGCTCGCCCGTACGGCGTCTGCAGTTCCCCTCGCTGCAGGCCAGCCTGTTTCCTATCTCAGGATTCCCAAGCACGATCATGTGCATGTTGGTGGGGCTCGCCCGTAGGCTCGCCCCAACTTGTGCCGCCTGAAAGATGCCTAGGCCCTTGGCCCTAGACATGTCGTGGCGCTTCATCTTAGGATCACAATCCATGCGCGCCCTGGGGGATTGGCTTAGGACATGTCTTGTCCTTCGCCCAAGACTGAGAATTGCTCCCGCGTGCACAGCCCAATCCTCAAGCTTGACACTCGCCTAGTGCATCCGCGACTATCTCGTGCTTCGCCCGAGTAAGGCAATCTTTCTCCCTTGGCCATTGTCATACGCGTCTTTCGTGCCATGCCCATACATTGTCCTCGCGACACGCTTCTTTCCCGAATAGTGCAGTCTCGCCCCACAACTGCACCTTTAGGCTAACAGACCCTTGCTTGCATGGTTGAACCCAAGCCATACTCACAAGTCGACACATGATGCCCCTATGACAGGTGCATCAAGTATCCAATCGGCACGGAGGTCTCGTTCCAACATTCGGCAGCCCGCGGGGCTGGCCGTCCCACACATCGAGCCTCCAACACCATTTTGATGCCCAACGTTAGCCCGAAGGCGTTGCGCCGCCCATAGAGTTTCCCTAACTCGTATGGGTACCTTTGATACTCCTTTGAGCCTTCTAGGCAGGCCCTTGAGGTTGCCCCCAAGGTAGCTCGTTCGATACGGCTCGGTGGCAACACGTATGGGGGAGGCAGGTCGCAGCTTTCATCACCTATACCCACCTTATACATGCTTAAAATTAAAAAGTCCAAGTTGTCTGAGTAGACAGTTCTACGTCAGACCATCAAAATGACCTTTTCTCACCAGTTCTTTGCCGAAATCACAACTCCAAAGTGCGAGTTGGGACAAAGCTGCTACATAGAACAATAGGCATGCCTATGAAGTTGATGAGTAAAGAATTTCATGTTAAACATTTATTTGTAAAAAAAAGTATTATATTGGTTCTTTTTATGCTACTAGGCATGAATGTGTGCTGTTTTATCTTAGGTAAAATAAAGAATATTTTGGCTCAAACAAGGAATCCTCTGTTATCTGATCATTTGCTTCCTATTTGCCGAATCAATGTTCAAGTGGATCCATAATATTGATTCCCTAGTTTTATGGGGAGTCTCAGAGTCTCTTGTTATAATACTCTCCTTTTTAAAAATAAATAATCCGAAACTGAGAATTAAATTTTGGTAAAACTTAAGAGTTACAATTGTCTCTTACTTACTTACTGTGGGTTCCTTCGGACATTTTGAAAATATATGCAGTCTATTCAGTTCATTTTTTGTCATCATTTAAAATTAAAGAGTAAATCTATTCAAAAGGTGAAAGGGTATTATTTTTCAAATAAAAAAGGTTAAAGAAATTACGTGGAATTTATTAAAAACTACTCCATGTGTTACAATCCAAAAATATTAAAGGCCAATTTTAATCTTTTGATTTTCCACTATTGGTTCAAGATTAAGGGGTTCTTTTCCCCATTTAAAAGATGAAGAAGGATTGTTTGATTAAGAGGATTCTGTGGATTTATTCGCCAATATCTACCAGTAAAATTTTTGTTCTAAAGAATATTATTGCTATACTGTAATATTAATGATCTTCAGGGGCGGATCTAGAGAGTGGGTTGCGGCATCACGGGAATTCATTTGTCTTGATCTTGTGTGTTAATGTTATTATTATAATATCAACTTGAGGTTGATGCGGGAATCATAAATTTGAACAAGCGCTAAAAAAAGGAGTGTGATCTCTCCTAAAAAAAAGAATTGACCTCGAGTCTGTCCTACTCATTCTCCTTTTCCCGTCCTGATCCAAATCCTAAATTAGTCTCTACACTTTTATCCAATGAATCATACTTACGGCATTCGCAGAAAAATAAGACCGCAAATTTACATTCTAAACTGCAATGGAAGTGTTTAAATATTAGTAATTCCAAAACTGTCAGTGCATGAATTAACCTCGAATTTGATGAATCAGTTTCCAAGAAGGAACGTCCATTAGATTCTGTTAAATGCAAGCTTCCTTGCACCCAAGTTACGCGTCAAGTTTGTTTAATTATACAGATCTATTAATTATTGCAGATTAATTCTAAACTAACCTTAAAATAAATATAATGAGCTGATATCTTGGTTTGGTTGCATCCCCTCTTCTAGGAAGTTGACTTAATTTTTGTACTCTTTTGTTCAATTTCCAATCAAGCTAATAAAGAAAGGAAATGCTACAAATTATGGGAACTCCTTAATCATTAATATTTATTTGTTTATTTCAATTTTTGAATACCTCCACCGTGTACTAATACTAGTACTTCACTACTACTTTATATTGTTTTTCCTTTTAAGAAATAAATTGCGTATTCTTAGAAATAACACCAAAAACAATGATCGAGTTGATCCAAAATTGTACTTGTGGCACTTTCAGAAACAAATTATTTATGTTTGTTTGTTTATGGTTCCAGCTAGATATCTTTGTCTTTGTCTGTCTCAAAACCAAGCATGATCATCATCAACCAAAATTGACATGTGTTTTTTGGTATTTTTGTTGTGAGAATGGACGATGGCAAAAGCAAAATTTTTATCAAGGTGATTTAAAAAATATAAAAAAATAATTATGCGAATATATATATATATATATATAATATGTAACTTTTGACGTTAAAAGTTTGACCCTTTGCGTGCACCTAATTCCGCCCTATGAGCTGGGACTGGGGCTATAATTAATCAGAGGAAAGGTGGCTGAGGGAATTTAGTAATGAACTCATTCCTTTTGTGCGATCCAAAGCTAGGAGAAAAAGAAACCACGAGAAAAGGTATGATTAAGATAATGCCACTTCATAAGCTGTTCTATACTTCTATTACGTTAATTAAACTGCGTTTTGGTCTCCAATATTATGATTATACAATATTTGGTTCTATTATTGTTTTACCAGATTTGCTTCTTGCTAGTTATGAAAAGATACTTTAAACAATTTAGTACTTCCATGATTTAAATTTATGTTAAAGTATTTGATTTACGAATCTTATTAATTTTTTGTCTTTACTGTTTCTTTTCTCCAGTATTTTCCAACATATGGCCTCTTCACTACTATTTTTTTCTCAAACTTGCTTTGTTTTTTTTTTTTTTTCTATGAGCCGAGGGTCTATCGAAAACATCATCTCTATCTCACATAAGGTAGGAGTAAGTTCTATGTACACGGTACCCACTACCTTTCTCAGGCCATACATGTGGGTAGAGGTATACATGGGTCGGGTTGGTTCGGATTTTCTAATTACCAAACCAAACCAATTATATCGGGTTATTAAATCTAAATAGCAAACCAAACTAATAAAAGTCGGGATTTTTAATCTCGATTTTTCTCGAGTTTTTCGGTTTATTTTCATAAAGTCTCCATAGCACAAAACGTAAAATTTGTGCTCCAAATATTTCTTTAATCCTAGTAAGACAGAACTATATAAGGTGTTTTTCAATAAAGTAACATAAATATGAGATGAGTCATGACATTGTACTAAATATTCAACAATAAAGATAATAAAATCGCATAAAATAAATATTATTAATAAGCCATAATGAAAACAAACATAATTTAAAATTATGAATAATAAGTACTACTTACATGACTAACCACTAAAAGAAAAATAAGTTATACATTTTATCTAAACCATGAAAAAACTAAAAAATAGATATCCAACACTATTTTCATTCACAGTACAATTAAATTGCATGTCTTTTATTAGCATTAGTATTGATTTGATTTTGATTTAGGATTTATTTGAGTTACTAACATTTATGGACTGTAAAACTTATTGGAGTATCCAAAAATTATAAGCCCAAGCTTGAAATAATACGTTAAAAGATAAAACTATGAAAAAATTTAAGAAATATTTATAAACTACACTACCATAAATATTTTTATGTATTAAATATACTTAAAACTTCTATACATATAATGTCGGGTTGGTTTAGTTTCGGTTTGATTTTTTTTAGTTAAAACCAAACCAAACCAAATTTTGTCGAATTGTTTTTTCCAATACCAAACCAAATCAAACCAAACCATAGCCGAGTTTTTTTTTCTCGGTTTGACTCGGATTATCGGGTTGGTGCGGTTTGTCGGTTTCATTTGTACATCCCTACATATAGGATTAAACTAGGTATATTATTATTATTATATTTGATTTACAGAATTCAATAAAGAGAGAAAGACTTTTAAATTTTTTGATTTTAAATTATGATATGCATGTATTTGACTATAAATAATGTCATTAAAAGTTAAAAAAAATAGTAATCTATAAAGTATACGTAATAGACTTAGCACCAGTATTTGTATAATTTTTTAATGCCAGCCTCCAAACTTTCAAAATTCGTAAATAGGCACTTCAAATAGTGTTCTAAATGTTTTTAACAATTTAATGAACTTAAGTTGCGTCGATTTAATTGAGTTGAGCAAAATGTGAAAAATAAAAGATATGGAGAGTGAATGGATGATTTTAGGATGGAGTTATTTTGTAACTTCAATATTTTGCCAAGCAAATTGTGTTGGAATAATTTTTTTTATGTATAAATCAGAAAATAAATATAAGATTGATTAAAAAATTTAAAACTGAAGCCACATGGCTTTTGGGTATCACCAAAAGTTTAACATTTCAAGGTTGCTCCACTAGTACATAAGGTATAAATTTTTGCTGCTCATTGCAAACGAGACCTGTAAGTCATTTACCATAATGCGATTTATAAGTCGCATTTAAAAATGAGATTTTTAAGTCGCGTTCGTATAATACGATTTATAAGTCGTATTTCAATAATGAAATTTATAAGTAGAATGCAATTTGTACTTCTCGCTTAACGAATTGATTTACAAGTCGCATTAGCAAATGCGATTTAATATGTCGCTTTATTCATATGCAAGTTGTAGCTTGTATCGTTCTATTCTTGCTGTTAATCTTTGCACTCTCTAATATTATGATTAATATTTGATTTTATTATTGTTTAAAGAGACTTGCTACTTGCTAGTTATGAAAAGATATGTTTAACAATTTAGTACTATGCTAATTTAAATTTAATTGACGGTATTTGATACGGAGTTTAATAAAGAGAAAAAGACTTTTAGAATTTGCGAGTTTAAATTATGATATGCATATATTTGACTATAAAATAGTGTCATTAAAGATATAAAAAAAGTATTCTATAAAAGAAAATTAGCACCAATATTTGTACGACTTTTTATTGTCAGCCTCCAAACTTCCTAAATTTTTAAATAGGCACTTCAAATAGTACAAAATAAATATTTTAAATGCTTTTGGCAATTTACTAAACTTAAGTTGAGTCGATTTAATTGAGTCGAACAAAATACTAAAGGGCAAGGAGAGTGAATGCATGATTTTAGGATGAATGATCTTTTAATCATAAGTTTCAGATTAGAACCTTGAAATGGAGAAATTTTTCCTTTATGATGTGAATTTGAATTAAATATTCCGAATATCATATACGTTTTCTCTAAAAAAAAAAAAAGGAAAATCATTATTCACCAATGACCAGAACGTGTTCTATAAATTGCCATTCGATTTAGCCCTCACATTATTTTTCCCTCTTCTTCCTCATTTCAAGGAGCTCCCTTAAGAACCAAACGTCTACACCCCCACCCCCAATCAAATCGTACACAAAACCTTCTCAAAATAAACACCGGAAATAGCAGAAAAGTAAAAAAATAGAAAAAGAAAAGAATTACATTACGCAAAAACGAATATCATGGATCGGGATCAACCCAAATTTGTGGTGGAAGCCTCAGAGGCTGAGTCCATTGCCCAAAAACTAGGCCTACCTTCAGTCCGCCACCTGCTTCCGGCCTTGGTTCAACCAGCCCAGACACTCGCCCGGCCGCCCATCTCCAATTATCACGTCGGCGCCGTCGGCCTCGGCTCCGACGGTCGTGTCTTCCTCGGCGTTAACCTCGAGTTCCCTGGTTTACCCCTTCACCATTCCGTCCACGCCGAGCAATTTCTCCTCACGAACCTCGCCGTCCACCGTTGCCCCCGCCTCGTCGCATTCGCCGTCTCCGCCGCTCCTTGCGGCCACTGCCGACAATTCCTTCAAGAACTCCGCAACCCTTCTTCTCTCCAAATCCACATCACATCTCAGCACCAAAACAATCCCGATGATGTCACATTTAAACCTTTGAGTGAAATCCTGCCTAACCCATTTGGTCCGTTTGATCTATTGGATGACGAAACTCCTCTGCTCCTCGAGCGCCATAACAACGGTTTATCTCTGTCTAATTATATTCACGATGGAGATCTGTGCAATGGGTTTTCAGATAATGATTCGAAAAGAGTTAATGGCGTTGTGAATTTAAGCAATGGATTTCGCAAAAAAACTGAAACAGAGGAAAGCCTTTTAAAGATTGCAGCTTTAGAGGCTGCTAATGACTCACACGCGCCGTACAGCGGGTGTCCATCAGGGGTGGCACTCATGGATTCTGAAGGCAAGATTTACAGAGGTTCTTATGTGGAATCAGCTGCTTATAATCCAAGTTTAGGGCCAGTGCAGGCGGCATTGGTGGCTTATGTCGCCGGAGGTGGTGGTGGATATGAGCGGATTGTGGCGGCGGCTTTGGTGGAGAAGGAAGGTGCTAAGGTAAGGCAAGAGGATACGGCAAAGCTGTTTTTTAAGATGGTTTCTCCTAAATGTGACTTGAGGGTGTTCCATTGCTCATTTGCTAAGAATGGATGCATAAAGGATTGAAATTTATGTGAGTTTAACCAATATTTGTTCATTAGTAGTCTGCATTTGTAAGTTGGCTTTGTACAAATATCAAGTTGGATGATGAATCAATTCATGAATAAATAAAAATTTGGTCCACCTCTTTTTATGATGATTCGGTAAGTTTAATTTTGTGATTCCTTTTTCTGCTCTTCGGTTAGCTACATGCTCATTTTGTAATTTTCTTTACTGATGACCTATTTCAAGATCGGACGATCCACCTCTTTGCCAAGCTTGGAAGGGCTAACTTGGATAGGTCAGATACGAGAGAAACAACCCACAAAAGAGAGATCATATGCCTTTTTCGATGTAATTCATCTTGCTTGGAATTGAGATACACTATTTTATTGTTGTTAATGCTATAGATCTAATTGCTCTGCTAAAAGAATAGAGATCTTATTGCTAGGCTTACTTAGGTGTTCGCAGTTCATGTGAATCATGCTTCTTTGTGCCCTTTTACAAATAAAGCTGGCATTGGGTTGGCAAATTTAACTTTCTAGTTGAATCAGCAAGCAAAATCCATTATTTTTGCAGTAATGTACCTTTATGTCTGTGTAGTGGAGTAATATTATGTGGGAGTTGGGACTACCAAGTCACAAATGAGATTCTAAGAACTGGCATATTTCGTTTGATGGTAACATTTGCTTAAATTAATCAGCAGTGCTTAACTAATCAATATAAACTCCCAAATCTCACTACATTATTTGGTTTCAGAAGAAAACATCTTTTTATTAGTGTACTTATCTGATTAATATTTTCCTTCCTAATCTTCCTGATCAAGAATAGTCAGATACAGTATAAGATTATTTTTCTGCGCTGTTTTGTATAGTAATTGAAGGTCAAATTGTACTTTCCGCTTTCTGCTGCTGCTTTATGCCTTATCTTTCTTTCTTTTCCCCTTTTGATTACCCTTTTACTAAAAGAGACATGTTAGAATATGTCCATCTCAAGATTGGACTTACATGCAACTGGAATATTTACAGGCAAAGTCGTGTTGTAATTGGTTGCTTTTAGAGCAGAACTCCAATTACAGAGACAACCTTTTAAAATGATGATATACTCATTAGAGTTCTATCTTCTTGCTTTTGTTGAATCGTAAAATTCATCAATTTTTGATGGAATTCTATCATTAATTTTTAAACAAAAAAATAATACTAATATAATTCTAACATTAACTTGATCGCTTTATTTAATATTTGATAAGTACTGGTTGACTGTTCAATTAATCATTTGAAGGGATAGGTGTCATCCTTATCGTAGTTTCTCCTGAGATAAAGATGATTTTTCTATGAGAAAACAGTGTGTAGGTATGTTTTTCTTCAGTATAGTTTGAAGATCTTTCTGGACTCAAGAGACCCAACTGTTTCATTAAATTCAAGGTTGCAAATTTTTCTTGCGTCTGCGATATTGCTTCCGAAAAGATACACAAACAAAATGACTATTCTCCACAAGAACTACACAATTCGAATTTGATTACACTGATCTAGGGCTATTGGTCTTTGGGGATTTTTCGAATAAAAAAATCATTTTGGTTCACGAACAAATTGAATAAGGATCAGCTTGTAATGCAGTGAATAACAATCACTCAAATCATTACAATCCATTCAGAGGAGGAGCCTTAAAATGATCCCCGGTGTGCTTTCTAGGAAAATAGATAATTGATTTCAGTAACCAATACGAGTTATAATAAATGTTATAGACGAATTTCATGAGTAGCTTATTTTACGAAAATTGTCTACTTATAGATATTTAATAGGGAATCTTACGGAAATATCTCAAATAAGTCTCAACTTACCAATCTCTAGTCATTAATCATAAATTTATCAATACTAGCCAAACACATATAAAAATTAAAAACTCAAATAAATAAGGTTCTTTCTCTCCAAGAATCACACTCAAAAATCTCTTTTCATATTTTAATCGTGATTAGCAACATTAGATGTAAAACGGAAAGAAAATTTTATGGATGAAGTAGCAAATATGGTGATGAAATACAAAAATATATATATATTCAAGATTTCAAAATCTAAGCAAAAAAGGACATTTTTCAATGAGTATGGTTGAAATTCATCGAAAACATGTAGATGAGTCAATATACAAAATCTGAGAAAGATTGAAAGTGATTTAGACTGATTTGGTATCAAAATTCGTAGTTAAAATCGAGTTCAAAAAATTCTTCTGCGACACATGTATCAAACACGTATCACACATGTATCTACACACAGGTATACATGGATATACGTGTGATACACATTTGATACTAATATGATACATACGTGATACGTATATCATTTTTTTCCATGTCCATCTTCTACTTCGCATTTTCAATTCAAATCATCCCAAAACTGAGAGTCAAACTTCATACCCAATCTATTCTAATAACACTCACTCAAAAGAAAGCAAAAATTTGACCTTTTTTTGACTATGAATAGCTAATTGGCTAATATTGGTAATATTTGGCTAATATTAGTAATATCTTATGAATTAGCCACTTTTTATAATAAGCAACTTATAAATGGACATAGATGATAGTTTCTCTATTTAATATGGGAGAAATTCAAAAATAGCCAGATTTACAAGTGGTAATTGAAAAATACCCACAGTTTCAAAATGAATAGAAATTTAGCCACTTTTCATGTAAAGATAAATATGAACAAAAATACTATTCAAAATCACTCCAGCATATTATAATGGAGAGCATATTATACTGAAGTTCCAGTATAATATACCGGTCCAGCATAATATGCTGAAAGTTCATACACAGGTGCTCTAATCTCTAGTATATTATGCTGGAATTTTCCGCGTATTGGAGTTCCAGCATAATATGCTGGAAGTTCACACACAGGTGCACCAATCTCCAATATATTATGCTGGACCGGTCCGTGTTGCAGCAAAATAGTGACTATTTTTTAATAACTTTGCAAATGCTGGCTATTTTTCAGTTACCAGTCCGAAAACTGACTAGCCCACGCTATTTTTACATTTAATTCCCCTACCAAATATTGATCAACTCTTTCGGCAGCCACTTAAGTTTAAGTTTGATAGCCGCATCGATCATTTCAAATTTGTATAAAAAAATTATAATGTCATTTCATTAAACTCTATCCCAATACCCAATTCCTCATTATCATTCTAAATTTCTCAGATCTAACACAGATCAACATATATTATCAGTACCCATTACAACACATTAGGACTAAAAATCGCCAACAATATCTTCTTTTTCTTTTTTTTTTAATATGCACATACCTTAATAAGCTTCTTAGAAGCAACTCGTCTGATTTGTAGATCAAATACCATTTCTTCTCTCCTTTTCAGTCGGCAGGATACAAGATTTCAATAAACATAAGGTGTTCAACGATCATTCATTTACAGTTTATCTAGATGCAGTAAACATGTTATGCGAATTACCAATTCATCCCTCGTTAAATAAAACTCGTAGAAGAACATCCTGTAATTCCAAGTTTCTAAGTTGGATTCTATAGTAATTCAAATTGCATATATAACCTGCATATGTTACTCTCTAGAACTAAATGTGTCGCTGACAATTTAGTTGAAGTAACTTGATTGAGATTTGACAAGTAGCATAAACAAGGTGCAACTTATCTGAACTCGTTGCACAAACATACTATTTCAGGGTAAAAACTTACTAACACTGGTTGTTTACACCAAGAATGAAGTCTTTTTTTTTTAACCCTAATTTAGGTGCTTCACAACATGCTGCAGGTTTGACCATTTCACAATTAAAAGCCACAGTGATTACAATTACAACATATGTGATAACATTATGAAGAAAATGAAGAAGAAGCAGTCTCTCTCAAATGCACGTTGGTAGGCCATTGACCACCATCACCTTGTTCCTCCTCATCTATAAATATTCTCAAATCATCGGTCCTCCTAACAGCTAGCCCTGATACCACATTCATAGTTGATATTGAAAGCAACAAGGCCATTAATGTAAATATAGACAAGACAGTCAAAACCACCCGTTCGTCCACAATGTACCCGAATACTATCAAAGAGGAAATAAAGGAAGAGCCACGCGGCTAAGATGATGAGGAATATGACAAGAGAAACTGAGTGCCACAACAGACTTAAGAATATAACGAAAAGGATGATGATCACGTAGTTCATGTGGAAATAGGATGCATTGGTTTTGATACGTAAAAGGGCGTCGCCGGAGCTTTCAGGGAGAGAGAGAGAGAAAGAGAGCATTTCCTTCCAGGGGCGGCGCGTGCCTAGCAGGAGACCGCCTGATGATCTCATCATCCCCATATCGTCCGATGATGTTGTAATTGTGGGTATTGTCCCATATGTTGTCATTTTCCTTGGAGATTTTCTTCTCCAGGGAGAAAATCTCAAAGGGAAAATGAGGAGAGAGGAATTTGGAATGAAGATTGGCAATTGAGAGAAGTTGCATGCAGTCTCTCTCTCGGATAATTTCCTTATTTCTCTCTAGGGGCTGTTTTTCTTTTCTGTATTTTTTTTTTCTTTTCATATTATATTTCTATGTTGTTGTCGTTGTTTCTTCCTGTTTTTGTTTCCTGAAGTATTAGTCGATGGCCCGAGGTAGAGCACTCAATAGGTTAGGGTGGCCTCATTTCGCCTTACCAACCTTATAGAACCCTTAAACTTATGGAGTATTTAATAGTGAGTGAACAAATCTTGCACATTCCTTTTATTATTTAATTGTCTTATGAATAAAAGACAATCCTATAATATGTACCCTTGTGTTCTACCACACAGAGTTCCGCAAATTCAATCAATTGAATATTGTGTAAAAATTAGTTAGGCAGTGATACAAGTTTGACTTGTTTTGATATAGTATAAACAACCATCAAGCTATCTGCAGACTGCCTTTATGATAAAACCAACGAATTAATGGTACCAGTGTATCATTATACCATGTGAACAGATTGAGAAGTATCACAAATGACAGGAAGTAGTGTTTTCGACTCACTTTTTCCACATCAAAATTCCATCTATATATGCTGCAAGTATTACTACCACAATCGTCTCAAAGAATGGAGTATATTACTACATCATTACCTAGAATGGCGCAAAATGTAGCAACCAACAATGAAAAATGACTATATAGTTTCCATCACAGATACAGATGGGTTACGTGGCTATTCGAGTGCAAGCTATTGATACAGAGATGAAACACGTAAGCAGTTCTACGCAGAAGCTGCTGCAGGTATATCACTTGGTCCCAGAAAGGAGTTCAAGTGTGAGATCTCCCACTCCTATTGGCGGACCAATACTGCAACGGGCTGTGTTATGTAATTGTATTGCATCTTTTATCTTCTGAAACTACATAAATAATTACCGCAGAAAAGGTTATTCATCTCGAATGAAAGTGGTAAACGGTAGCTAATAAAGTCCAAATAGGGAAACAAAACAAATTTTCAGATGTCTTACTTTGGCCAGTGAGCAAGAGAAGGACTCTAGTTGTCCATCAGCTCCGCGATAGAAATGGAAATATGGAAGGACTTTTACATTCAAAGCCTTGCACATTGGCTTATTTGCATCAAAATTCACTTTCAGAAACATGATTTCGGGGTTCTCCTGGGCAATTCTGCAGAGCTGCCAAGTGAAAAATGCAAAATCAAATTCTTGAGAATAGCAGAGAAAGCAACCTTAAAGACCAGATATCTTCTTAAAGTGGCTAATGGAAAATTCAAACCATTGTTCAACTCAATTTGAGATCCTTCGAGAACAAATATAAGAGAGAAAGTGAGGGAAGAAAACATAAACTGTTATGCAGGACAATAAGGAAACAGTGCCAGTTTTAGTTGGACATTATGATCAATAACCTAGAGATGTAAATGATTAAAAACTGTAGCTTTCCCCGAAAGTTTTACAGTAAACAACCAAGTTTTGGCACAAAATCCACAAGAGAAATACAACTGTATTCAAAAACTGAAGGCAGACTGCATTTTTTTATTTTTTATTTTTTTGGTGCAGAATGGATCTTGTATGTGAAGATGAATCGGTTTTAGACTTGTTAGAGTGCCGACATGTTTAGAAATGGTTATACCCTTGCTTCTTCTTTTTTCACACTTTAAGCCACTGGATTATTGTACAGAATCTACTAGAACATCTTTGTGCTACATTGAATACAAACGTTACCATTTCCCATAACAAGACCCAACGAAAAGATCCACAAGAGAAAACGACTTGTTATAAGGAAAATGTGATTTTGCCCCTCTAACCAGAAAGCATCACAACCATGTCAATGCCATGGAATTATATTCTAAATGGACTTATAGAGCAGATTATAATGATCCCACTTCATATGAGTAGACAGCTACCAAAATAAGATCTTTAGAAGTTGCTGAAAGAGATGAACAGCATGGAGGGAAAATTATAGGCTTTCATAATGGGTGCAGAAAGAAGTGCTTACCTTGGGAAATAGTGCTTTGCAGGAAGCACACCATGTTCCATAGAATTCTACAATAACAAGTCTTTCTCCAGCCTGACTAAGAGCATCCAAGAATTCTTTTGTAGAATGAATGTCAACCATGTTAGGCCCTGCATTTCGCTCCCACCATTTTGGTTCCTCAGTTCGAGTAACGGTAGCATGTACCTAAGAAGCATTGAACAAAAGGCACAAAATGTATAAATAAGACTTTTAGGGATTTAACTTGTCCAAAGCAAGGTAGAGTTCACATGCAGCTAAACGCATCTACTTGTTCATGAAATACAAAAATAATTACCAATCTCTGCTCAAACCAGTCCACCCAAGTTTTAGATGGTTAAATTTAGTAAGGATAAGTAATGAACCAATTTTGGTAATGAAAATTCTAGCTGAACTCTTAAAAGAAAATAGAAACACGCTATATCAAAATTACTATAATAAAAACTGTGTTGCATTCTGAAACTAAATTTATGGTTATCAAAGTTTGTCATTGTTCGAAATGAGTTAATCTTTAATCTTTTTAAGATGCGCTAGCAAATAAACAAGCTTGTTGGAATAGAATCGAGAACCTGAATAGTAACCTTAGGGGCGGTGTTAACTATCCCCTATTTCCCACCAGTTAATTTCGAAAACTAAAGACCTATTCAAATGGGAAAGTTGGATGGCATAGTCAAATGGAGAAGGATTAGACATATAAAAGCAAGCATCAGTAAAAATGCAAAATTACTGCACCACATGGTCCAGAAACCACCTTTGTATCAAGTGAGGATGCATATCAGGTTTGGCATCTAAGGTTGCTACCTTGAGCCAAGGTCTCCATTTGGGGTTTGGGCACAAGGAAGCCCAGACGTAAACCAGCAAAGTTTGAACAGTTTGGCAGTTTCAAAAAACAACGCTCATAAATACTACAAAGGGTCATAGACAGCATGCCATGGTTGGTAAGTGCATGACTTCCATGCCTATTATCTATGCAGACCAATGTTTGAACAACCAGAAACACCTATGAATGAGTTTGATCCTTGAAATAGGAACTCTTCTCCCAACCTAACCTTTTCAGTTTCCTGTTTTCGCCAGTTTAACAACAGAAGCAGTAGAGTCTAGAGACTTCAACCTATGCTAATTTACAAAAAGTCAATTTCCAACAGTCATTCTAGGCTGAACTTATCTGGGAAAAAAAACTCGCAAGTAGAGAACTTTATCATCGAGAACTTCGAATAATCCAGAATTTAACTTAACTTTTCTTAAAAAGAAAAAAAAATAGAATTGATGATAAGAATAGAAGAAATAGCAAAAGACAATTATGCATGTGGCTTTTAATTACAGGGGCGCAACCGTTGGGATTATCATAGCAGAAGCTTTCTCAGTCATAAGAGACAATGGTTAATGCAGTCAGTCAAAGTTATAATTATGCAGTATCCTATGAAACGAGGACTACTTCACCTGGGGATTCTTATCACCAAATGCTAAGCCCTTGCAGAAAGTTAGTCTGTTCTGTCATTCAAATATTTGATCCGCTATGAATGTTGATGCTAATGTTAGTGGCCCGCCGGTGTTATAACTTTTTTGTTTTACTAGCATTCTGTAGAGTGCTATTTGCTCGAACATACTCAACATAAATAAAACCATGTCCTTTCATTACCCAATAAACGTGATGTCTTCTTCAGAACATTGTGCTAAATAACATATGTGGTGAATTACTCAAGTCTCTGCATAACTAAAGTGATGATTAATAATATGCATCTTCATTTTTTGGAATAATGGCGATGTCTAACTTGCATGCCCTTCAACTATTTCATACCTACATCCTCCCATCCAGGGTAACTTTTCTCACTAACGCTTAAGCAAATATAGGAAGAAATCACCTAGCTTTTTTGCCTTTCTGCTGGAATCTGACCCCTTGTTTCCCATGGTCTTCCTTCCAACTTATCCATTAATCATATACATCTTGACTACTAATTTAGTGATTACTAAAATCAGCATAACAAAGACACTTAATTTCAAGGTTTGAATACAAATTGGTGTTAAAACAGAAGAACAAGAACAGCAGCATATCTAAAATGCTCCCTTCAGCTGCTAAAAAATAACTTGCAATGAAATATGAAGCGTAAAAGACCTCAAACCTCTAATGAGCTAAGCACAACTACTGGCCACCGTAAACATTGACAATAACCTCATTTAATTGAAATAATAACAGGCAGTCAAAAAGAGAAAAAAACTCAGTAAAATGCAAGAATCTTTACCTTAACAGCAGGAAATCGCTTGTTGGGCCTTAAGGCAATTCCGGAAACGAAATCGACAGAAGTAGAAGGAGAATCAGAAAGGGAGACAGCCCTTTTATGCAACTTTTGATTTGATGTTTGAATAGAATTCAAAGATGAAGAGAATGAGGTTAACAATGAAGAATTTGAAGCAGAAGAAGAAGAGAAGCGTAAAGAGTTCAGAGAAAATCCCATTATATCAGCCATAGAAAAACCAAAAAGTAAGATTCTTTAATATGTCTCTTTAATATCTTCCTCTGAATCCTCTTTTGCTTATTCTTTTTCTTTTTGGGGAATCTTAGTTCCGTATATATACACAGAAAGAAAGAAAGATTGAGTATGTTCCAAGTTACATCAATGGAAGCCCAGACCCAGTGAGATGGAAAATGAAAGCCATTTAATTGAAGGGGCAATTTGATATTTGATTTTTTTCGTGTGTTCCTATGGAAGATATTGGCATTACTATGTGAAAATGGTGTATTACTGTTCAACTACTGCAGAAAGGCTTGACCACACACACCCGGAATAATAAACATAAAAGCAAATTGCATGTGAAGATTTTGTGTGAACCATATTTTACGACGAGAACTATCTACTTAGATATTTCTTTTTTATTTTTTAGTATTTTTATAGTTGGTCTATGTTAAGGCTGCGTTTCATTGGAGCATGCGTTACCCTATTTTAACTTTGGTCAACATTTAAACAATTCAACGAAAACTGTTCACAGAAAAAATGAGAAAAAACCAATAATTAGAAGATCTCGGTGTTTGTGAATTGTGAAGATGTTGGTATGTTTCTAAGGAACGTTATAAGGAGAATCAAACACTGAATTTTAGTTTCAGAAATCAAACAATTTATAACTATTACTTTTCTAAAATGCAGGACTAGTTCAAGATTTTACCATGATTTATTTTATTTTCTAGTTCCAAATTTAATTATTTTTACTTATGTAATGAATTTTTCAATATATATACAAGACTCGAATCAAAACTATTAAGTCATGAGAAATTTATAACTTCACCCTGCATTTGTAGCATCCTCCAAATAGCAATATCGTTAATAGAAAAAAAAAAAAGGCGTTGGTCGTATCCTTGATAGGGTCTAGAACAATAAAAAAATTATATGTGAGAGGATTTGTAACAACAAATAGAATTACATCATTTTAGTAAAAGAGAAAAGCTTTCACTGCAGGACCTCAAGAAATTCAGCTCTTTTTATCTTTAAAATTCCAACAATTATTAACGTAGTCTTGATTTTCTTTGGACGAAGAGTTGCATATGTTCCACATTCATGATTGGGACTAAAAGTCGTTGATTTACAAAAAATGGAATGAGGAGAAATGTATTCCTTATGCATGGTCATTTTCATATAACTTGGGATTGAAAGTTCCAGAAAGATTGTCTTTAGGTTGTTGTCCAATTGTCTTTGTCGCCATAATTATAGAGACATTGAGGTAATTGTGTTTCCATTTGTGTTTTGGAGGGCCAACTTCATTAACCTAATAGTCTACTCTTAACCTACCAGCTGCCAGACATGAGAGTCATACAGTTGCACAATTATAATGCATTGACCTTTTCCTATTCCAAATCTTACTCGTCTTTTTCATTCTTTTAACCTTTACATCAACGTAATGTTAGGTATCTTTCCTTTTCTTAAGGAAAAAATACATATGTTGCCTTTTAAACTTGTGCAGAAAAATTATCAAAGAAGATTTTGAAACACAAATTATAGAATTCAAAAGCAAAACCATTATGATGCTATCAGAATTGGTTCGAAAACAGGGGAGAGGAAAATTTTGGTTCTTGACTGGAGTTCGACAATCCTCGGCAGATTTTACTCTTTTGAATCTAACTGGTTATGATGTAATTCATTCGTACCAAGTTGAGTGCAGGTTGTAAACCTGTTTTTTGGCCTCTTACACTGGATTACTGATTTCAACTGTGTAATATATGAGGTGTGCAGAAATTGATTTCAATATACGACTACGAGTTCCTCATTCTTTTGTTTCACATTATATAAGAGTTTGAAGATCAATTCTTGAGTTGGATGCCTATAGGAGTCATCACTATTTGTGATTTTGCGGCACTGTCTCTCATTTTTATCAATGGTGTCACGGAAATAGCCTATTTGTGCAAATCACCCTAATTTATTGTTGTTGCCTTGTTGTACAAATTATGTATATCTCGTTAAACAAATTACCAAACTAATCTTGTGTAGTCAGAAGGAAAGTCCTGCATCTGACTTTGGTAATTCTGCTTCCTCGGAAGCAGGCCCTTCAACTATTCCATTGTTCCATTTCACTTTGTTCGCACTCCATTTTCCATTTGCTATAACAAGAACCAAAACATGAACAGTTGAATACACACCAGAAGAAGGTATAGTGCCCCCAGTTTTCACTTCAGAAACTGTGTTACCCATTGAAGAACCTACTCATTCCATCTCAGGTAACTGATTCTCCGGACACCCTGTTGAAATCCAACTACACCAAAGACAGTACCTTTTTTCGTAGAATGATGAATTCTGATTCAATCTCCCTCCTACCATCAAGCAACAAGCCAATGGCAATACCCACAAAGGAGGAAGAAGAAGAAGAACCACCAATTTCCACCACTTCTTTGCTTTCTTTTGACACAGATTCTTCTTCCCCGTCTACTCCTCCTAAACACCCTTTGACTACTCTAATTTTCACAGCACTAATTCTTGTCACTTGTTTAGCTGTCTCTGCCGCTTTTGCCTTTGGTTTCCTCTTCTTTTCCTCCTCTTCACGTCCTTCTCTATCCATTTCTGATGATGTATCAGTTAGGCCACTCAAGAAACTCAAACGTCCAGTTGTTCTCTTGGTTTCCTCAGATGGGTTTCGCTTTGGGTATCAGTACAAGGCAGATACCCCTAATATCAATAGATTGATCAAGAATGGAACAGAAGCTGAATTGGGTTTAATACCTGTGTTCCCAACTCTGACTTTTCCTAATCATTATGCTATTGTTACTGGTTTGTACCCTGCTTATCATGGTATTGTTAACAATTATTTTCTTGATCCCAATACTGGTGAGGCTTTCAGTATGAGGAGTTATGATCCCAAGTGGTGGCTCGGGGAGCCGCTTTGGGAAACTGTGGTCAATCACGGTCTTAAAGCTGCTACTTATTTTTGGCCTGGCTCTGAGGTTAATAAAGGAGGTTGGACTTGTCCCCAATCTCTATGTGTTATCTATAATTGTTCTGTTCCATTTGAAGAAAGAGTTGATACTGTTTTGAACTACTTTGACTTGCCAAGTGATGAAATTCCATCGTTTATGACGCTCTACTTTGGAGACCCTGATCATCAGGGTCACAAGGTTGGCCCGGATGATCCTCAGATCACTGAAGCCATTACAAGAGTTGATGGGATGATTGGGAGGTTGATCCGAGGTTTAGAGGAAAGAGAGGTTTTTGAGGATGTGAACATCATAATGGTTGGTGATCATGGTATGGTTGGCACTTGTGATAAAAAGCTAATCTTTTTGGAGGATTTGGCTGAGTGGATTGAAATCCCAAAGGATTGGATACAGTCATATAGTCCATTGCTTTCCATTCGTCCACCACCAAGTTACTCCGCCAAGGATGTGGTTACCAAGATGAACAGGGGCTTAAAGTCAGGGAAGGTTGAGAATGGTCAGTATTTGAAAGTGTATCTGAAGGAGGAGCTCCCTGCTCGGCTTCATTATTCAGCTAGCGACCGAATACCACCCATCATTGGGTTGATTGATGAATCATTTAAGGTCGAGCAGAAGAGCTCAAAAAGGAAAGAGTGTGGTGGATCTCATGGGTATGACAATGCATTCTTCTCAATGAGGAGCATCTTCATTGCACATGGTCCTCAGTTTGCCAGAGGCTGTAAAGTCCCATCTTTTGAGAATGTTCAGATTTATAATCTGATTACCACAATCCTTAATATACAAGGAGCTTCTAACAATGGAACAACATCATTTCCAAAGACGATTCTTTTACCCGCCCACTAAGACATTTTTGAGAAAGCTAATTAGGGATGTGAGATAATATTTGTATGCTTCACTTAGCAATTTAAGGTGATGAACACAAATTCAGAGATGTAGGAAACAAAAAGTAAGATCCTTTTAGATGTTTTTTTCTTCCTCTGAATCTTCGTTTACTTCATTTTAAAACTTTCTTTTTGGGCAATCTTAGTTCCCTATATGTACACAAACAAGGTTGTGTATGCTCCAAGTTATATCAATGGAAACTCAGACCCTACCATGTGGAAAACGAAAGCCATTGAATTGAAGGGGCAATTTGATTTTTTCGTGTGTTCCTACGGAGATATTGGCATTACTATGTGAAAATGGTGTACTACTGTTCAAAAAGGCTGGACACAAACATCATAAACATAAAAGCAAATTGCATGTGAAGAATTTCTGTGGACCATATTTTACGAGGAGAACAGTCTACTTTGATATTTCTTTTTTTTCTTTTCTGTTCTTTTCTTTTTTAATATTTTGATAGTTGGTCTATATTAAGGCTGCGTTTGGATGCATGCATTAGCCTATTCCAACTTTGGTTATTCGACCAACACTTCAACTGTTTGGTGCTTCTTATTGCCTTTCTTGGAAGCTATATTCAGAAGAAGAAAAAAAAGAGAAAAAAGGCCAATTAGATTGGAAGAACTTTTGTGTTTTTATTGGGTTGTTGCTATGTTTCTAAGGAATTTTAGAAGAAAATTACAACTCATAATGCTAGGAGGAATTAAGCACTTGAGGTAGTTGCTTTCCATTTGTGTTTTAGAGGGCTTACTTCACTAATCTAATATTCTACTCATAATCTACCAGCTATCAGACATGACAGCCAAACAGTTGCACCATTATAATGCATTGACCATTATGACAATATTAGGTATCTTTCATTTCTCAAAGCAAACATATGACATATCAATGGAGAAAAGATCTTAATGTAATCTCCAGTCCTATCTTAGTTGCTTAATTTTTCTGCTAATATATGATATAAAAGCTCCGCTAAGAGTTACCAACTAGAATCAAGGTACTCAGTGATCCAACATTAACAGACACAGAAGAAGCACACCCGAACTATAAGGGAGCATTTTTCATATCCAAATCAAATGAAAACCACTATCAAATATCTATGCGGAAAAATGTGAAATAACTATCGAATTCTATGAGTTGACAAACACTTGAAAGGTCCATCTTGCTGAAGAAACAACTTCTCTATAAAGGAGAAAAGAAACGAGAAGTAATAACAGTTATCCACTAAAAGCAGGCTATTTTGGTTCGGAAATGCATATAGAAACAACATCTTTGAGATCAGGTATGACATTACGAATTTCTCTAAAGAGTGCCACGGGGAGGGATAACCATGAAAACGGGATTCAACAGCAAGTCCAGAGAAATAAAGACACTTTCATGAAAATAAGAAAGTGTTAATCACAACAATCACCGTCCAAGACTATTGCCTTGACAATGCGACACTAGGAAACATGCACCAGCATCCTCTTGTTATAGTAGTAGGAACAACAAAAATGGCAGCACAAGCTAAATGTAAGCCTAACCTATGATCAAGAGCACGGACTATGAAGTCAAAGTTCCTAGTACCAATCACACATGGCAAACAGATATGTGACGATTTTTCACTGAACGAATTTAGATGAGTCCATTTCACTCTAAGTCCCAAAGAAAATGTTTAAAGTTTATCTAGTTATGAACTTTGCTGCTTCCATCATTGCAGTTTCAATTTTATCAACTCATCAATCAAAAACAATGGACGGAACATCATATGAATAAAGGAGAAAGAAATCTTTCTCATTCTAGAGTGTTCCCACCCACCCACCCACCCACCCCAAAACCAAAAAAAGAAACGCCAAAAATCCACAAAGGTAACGAGATGATAGAAAACAAAATACATACCACATATGGAGTAAAAAATAGAATATGGATACTGATAACTTTTTCATTCAGAAAAAAGATAGAATATGAATATGTTTAACAAATATATCGAAGGACATTCCTTTATCGATTCATTCTCTATCTACACAACAGCCACAATCTAGTAATTTAAAAATAGGCCAGCTATAAAATAAAAGCTGCAACACCTAATAGACTAATTACAGAAGCCAATAAAAGTGAAGTCATGCCACGAGGTACAAGGTGCATCACCTTAAATCAACTATAACAATCTTTTTTTTCTCTAATTGTTAAGTGAAGCATACAAAAATCACATGATATTCTCTCACCTCTAGTAGCATGAAGAATCCATCCCTAATTAGCTTTGTCAAAAATGTCTCAGTGGCTGGGTAAAAGAATCGTCTTCGGAAATGATGTTGTCCCATTATTGGATGCTCCTTGTATATTAAGGATTGTGGTGACCAGGTTGTAAATCTGAACGTTCTCAAAAGATGGCACTTTACTGCCCCTGGCAAACTGAGGACCATGGGCAATGAAAATGCTCCTCATTGAGAAGAATGCATTGTCATACCCATGAGATCCACCACACTCTTTCCTTTTTGAGCTCTTCTGCTCGACCTTAAATGATTCATCAATCAACCCAATGATGGGTGGTATCCGATCGCTTGCAGAATAATGCAGCCGGGCAGGCAGCTCCTCCTTCAAATAGACTTTCAAATACTGACCATTCTGAACCTTCCCCGACTTTAAACCCTCGTTCATCTTGGTAACCACATCCTTGGCGGAGTAACTTGGTGGCGGACGAATGGAAAGCAATGGACTATATGATTGTATCCAATCCTTTGGAATTTCAATCCAGGGAGCCAAATCCTCCAAAAAGATTAACTTTTTATCACAAGTGCCAACCATACCATGATCGCCAACCATTATAATGTTCACATCCTCAAAAACCCCTCTTTCTTCTAAACCTCGGATCAACCTCCCAATCATACCATCAACTCTTGCAACGGCTTCAGTGATTTGAGGATCATCTGGGCCAACCTTGTGACCCTGATGATCAGGATCTTCAAAATAGAGCGTCATAAACGACGGAATTTCATCACTTGGCAAGTCAAAGTAGTTCAGAACAGTACCAACTCTTTCCTCAAATGGCACAGAACCATTATACCTCATACAGAGAGCTTCAGGACAAGTCCAACCTCCTTTAATTACTTCAGAGCCAGGCCAAAAATAAGTAGCAGCCTTAAGACCATGATTGACCACAGTCTCCCAAAGCGGCTCCCCAAGCCACCACTTGGGATCATGACTCCCCATACTGAAAGCCTCTCCAGTATTGGGATCAAGAAAGAAATTGTTTATGATACCATGATAAGCAGGGTATAAACCAGTAACAATGGCGTAATGATTAGGAAAAGTCAAAGTTGGGAACACAGGAATTAAACCCAGTTCGGCTTCTGTCCCATTCCTAATCAATCTATTGATATTTGGCACATCTGTTTTGTACTGATATCCAAAGCGAAACCCATCTGAGGAAATCAAGAGAACAACTGGATGTTTGAGTTTCTTGAGTGGCCGTGATACAACATCAGAAATGGGTTGAGAGGGATGTGAATAAGAGGAGGAAAAGAAGAGGAAACCAAAGGCAATAGCTGCAGAGAGAGCTATACAAGTAACGAGAATTAGAGCAGTGAAAATTAGAGTAGTCAAAGGGGGTTTAGGAGGAGTAAATGTGGAAGAAGAATCTGTGTCAAAAGAAAGCAAAGAGGTGGAAATTGGTGGGTCTTCTTCTTCCTCTTTTGTGGGTATTGCCATTGGCTTGTTGTTGCTTGATGCTATGAGGGAGACTGAATCAGAATTCATCATCCCACATAGAAAAAAAGGTACAATCTTTCGCCTTTCTGAGCTGATAAAATTGCAACCAAAGACAAAGAATTGAAAAGGGTGAAGTTGGATTTCAAAAGGGTATAGAGAATCAGTTACCTGAGATCGAATGATTCCGTTAGTCCGGAGTGTATTCAACAATTCAGTCTTTTGGTTCTTGTTATGGCAGATGGGAAATGGAGTGTGAAGGAAGTGAAATGGAATGATTGGACTTATTAGTTGAAAGGGAGGCGTCAGACTCAGAGGAAGTAGGATTGATTAGCAAGTCAGGTGCTGGACTTTCGTTAAAACTACGGAAGATCAGTTTGGTGCTTAGATCAAAGAAAGAATTTTCTGCAGAATAATGGGGGAATTTCTTAGTGAAACTCTGTTTGAAAAAGAAAAAGAAAATGTGTGTTTGATAACAATAAATTATACCTGAATTTCATGCTATAAAATAATACCTAATATTCATTTGGATTCATATTATTACAAAAATATTGGGTGAAAATTATTTTGATCCCCAAGTTTGCCCTAAAAATCAAACTACTCCTCCAACATTAAACAATTTAATTGCTCCTCCAATATCATTTTGATCCCCAAGTTTGCCGTAAAAATCAAACTCCTCCTCCTATCATATGCATTATCTATTTTACCCTACATTTTCAATTGCTCCTTTATGCATATAAAAAAAATTATATTTAAATTGGTAAAATACTAAGCTAAATATCTTGTTGTGAATTTTATTATTAAAGCTCAAAAAATTTTAATTAAAATAGTACTTTTGTGAATTTGTAACGAAATTCATCGTTACTCTTTTTTATTGTTACTTTAATATTAAGTATATGTTTAAGTTTTACTTTATATATATATATGTACATACTTATGAATTTTTATTTTTATTAACTAAATATATTTTAAATTGTAATTTAAAGAACATCCAAGGTATAAATATGTAATCTTTTAGAAATTTATAATAAAATCTAACTTTGTTTTTAATTATTATTTTTATATTACTCTGCCACGTTTTATTTGATTGATATTAACAATATCTTTTACTATAATATTTAATTCTGAACATTTCTTTCATTATTCAATTTTAATAAATTATATATGATTGATTATCATTTTTTATCTTTTTAAATTTTTTTAAAGTGATTTTTACTATAGGTAAAATTCATAACATAGATAAAGAAAAATATCACGATATTAAAAAAGTAAAAAAGAAATATCGACCGGGGCTAATAAAATTGAGGATAAATAGGTATTTTAAAAATACAATTCAGTTTCAAGGAGCAGAATTTATATTATTTAGTGTTGGAGGAGGAGTTTAACTTTTAAGATGAAGTTGGAGGATCAAATTGATTTTCACCCCAAAAATATTTAATAACTTAGAGATCTTGACACCAAAAATCTATATAACTTTTACCGGCATATACATTTTAAATCAAACAAATAAGACTCCTAACAAATATTAAACCTATAGTAATGCTATAAGCATACCGTCATATCCGAACTAGTTGGTATCCCATGTATGATTTTTTGGGCTTTTATTATATTTTTATTTCGATCAAAAGTTATATAAATTCTGAAAAATTATGTGAAATTTGAGAAAATATTGTCCCATTTGATTTTAGGTCTATCTGATTAGCGTCAAGTATTGAATCATAGGTGTCTCCACACTTATGGTTCAATACATCTTGAGGTTGAGGTCGAACATGGATAAATCATTTCAAGCAACTTTCTTCCAATTATCCTTTATGTGTGGTGTTTTCACATTTTGTTAGATGCCATAATTTTTTATCTTCTTGTGTGTCTACACATCCATATTAACATCCACGTCCCTTTGTTACTCATCTTGGTGTTATAAACGTTCTATAGATACCTTAATCGCTTTTGATAATTATTTTCTTTTAAATTTAGAGATCTATTTTCTTATGCTCATGAATACAAATAGATACTGGTACAAAAAAGAACGTGTAATAAAATAAATATAATGAAAACAAGATAATAATAATAATAGCAGGAAATTGAGATAAGAGAGGAGATGATCTGTTCAATCAAACGTGTGTACAGTGTACGTGAAACTTTGTACACGGTCCAAGTTATAGGCGTTGAACATCATAAGTTACAATAGGGAATTCTAGTATGCCTATTTAATGCCTAATATCATTATTATGAGGGTTATACGCGTTGCATATGTAGGAGTTACTCGATAATAATGGAGTATTATTTACAATATTTAGACGTTTTAACTCTGTAGGTAATTTCTAAATATTTAAAATCCTGTCGAAAAAATTAAAAGATTAATAGTGCGACAATACAAACGGCGTCGTTCCAGCTGTCGTTCTCTTTCAGAGAAATTCACAGACCCCTTTTGGTGTCTGCTCACGCGGCCATTCCCGAGCAAAACCAAAAAGCTTCAACGATAGCTGAAGAAATTGGAATCAGATAGTTGAAGAAGAAGGAGAAGGACAAAAATGGCGTATATAAGTATGGGAGAAGCTCATAGAAGAATCACAGACTTCTTAAACCGCTTCTCCGACGCCGTTTCGTCCCAAGACGCCAAGTCTCTCTCCCTTATCTTCTCCATCTCTTCTACCCCATCTTTCCTTGCTGCCGTCTCCGATGCCCTCATCACTTTCCAGGTCACTTTCCTCTTTCTCGCTCTTATTTCTCTTCCTCCACCCTTCAAATTTTGGACCTTCATTGAACTATCTGTCTTTCGAGATTTCTTAAAAAAATTCACTTTTGCGCATTCAATACCCAGGCAAAGCTCAAAAGTCCGTTTTTATTGTGGGGTTATTGTGGAGACAGTGAATTCACGTATGTACTTAAAGTCTTCTACTTGTATGAACTAAATAGCCTGATAGTTTTCCTTTATAACTTAGGGCTTTGAATCGGATTGATGATTCCCTTTTCTGGGTAAATGAAATTCTCTGGATGAAGTTGCAGTGTGCATCTTATTACTTTTCAACTGATATTTCCTAGTACGCTAAATCTAAATTTCACATTGTGTTTCTTATGCCTCTTTTTTTTATGTGAGGCGATGGCCACTAATAACATAGTTGAATATTTTTTGAGATGCAATCTGGTATGTGAATGAATGCTTCTTGTAGATAGCAAGACCCCCGTTATAAAATTTGATCTTTAATTTTGAGGTTATTTTGGTGTATCGCGTGTCTAAAACAGGATGCTAGCAGAGTAATCAGACAAGCTGATAGATACTCTCAGTATGCAGATATTCTCCTCCCTCTATTTCGTGCTTTACAAAGTTATCGTCTCAGAAACTTGGTTGAAGCTTACCAGGCTTTTGAAAAAGCTGCCAAGTGAGTTAAGCTTCACCTCTCTCCTTTTTCTTTCTTCTCCCTCTACCCCTTGTCCCCCTTCCTCGGGGCAAACATTGATTTGTGGAGATTGCAGTGCATTTACTCAGGAGTTCCGCAACTGGGAATCAGCTTGGGCATTGGAAGCACTTTACGTCATCGCCTATGAAACTAGAATTCTAGCTGAAAGGGTAAGAGCTCTCTTGTTATATTTAGATAATGAGAAGGTTTGTTGAAGTTAACTGATGTATGTTTTTGAATGTATAGGCAGATAGAGAGTTGGCTTCTAATGGGAAAACACCTGAAAAGCTGAAAGGTGCTGGCTCATTTCTCATGAAAGTATTCGGAGTCCTTGCTGGAAAAGGATCGAAACGTGTTGGAGCTTTATATGTGACTTGCCAGCTGTTCAAAATTTACTTCAAGCTTGGAACAGTTCACTTGTGTAAAAGTGTTACGAGAAGCATTGAAACTGCCCGCATTTTCGATTTTGAGGAATTTCCTCTTAGGGATAAGGTTACTTACATGTATTATACTGGGCGGTTGGAAGTCTACAATGAAAATTTTTCTGCTGCTGATCATAAGTTATCATACGCTCTAAGCCATTGCAATCCTCGGAAAGTAAGAAATATAAGGTCTGTATTGATTCCTGCTATATTTCAGGATTACAATGTTTCACTCATGAAAGGAAATAGTGGTTATAAAGAATATTAAAATGAATATCCTGCGACAAGTATCAATTTTCAGCAATAAATGCTGAATATAAATTCCAGGAGTCAGTTTCTGTTTCAAGCACCAAACAAGGCACTACTACTGACAGCATTTGGTTCATCTCATTGATTATGCATTTCTTACAGGATGATTCTAAAATATCTGATACCTGTGAAGCTCTCAATCGGCATCTTACCTAAAACTTCACTTTTGGAGAAGTACAATTTGACTGAGGTATTGCATGTCTTCTAATTCATTCAGCTTGAAATATTAAGATTATTTTGGATTAGTCTAATAGCGTGGCTTTACTTCACAATAGCTGGTTGAAAAATATTAGGGAGGTATGGCTGCTGATCTCTTCTTTTTGGTTGAACTTCACTGAGATTCTTACGCTGCTGAAATGGAACCTAGAAATATTGAAGCTTCATACTCCCCAAGGATTTCTTGGAAGGGTTTGCTGTCGAATAATCTTAAGTGCTGGGCATCTTAACTGTCTCTTCTTTTAACTTTCAGATTCTTAACATTGAAGCTAATTCATTCAAGGTGCTGAGCTTACTGATTAAAAAAATTCATTCAAGTTGCTGAGTGTAGCTTAACGGAGCTACATTCTTTTTTTCTAAAGGTTTATATTATCATCATTTCAGCATCCCCTCGTTTTTATTATCTTGCTTCCTTAGTTGCCCTATGCTCTTAACACCTCAAGGCTCAAGCCAACCTCATTCGTCATTTTATTCTTTTTATAATATTCTTTAGTTCTTAAACTTGCAATGATGCAAAGAAAAAGAAGTACAATGTACCTTTTATTTTGGATAAGTAAGAAGTACCATTTACTTATATCAACGGAAAAACTGCTACTGCCTTTGAATAGCTTGGATTAGCCTATTAGTCAACTACTATGAGATTAGGCATTTTGCTAGCAGTTAAGACCTATCTAGTCAGGTCTAGGTACTCTGTACTAGCTTGCTATAGCGGCATTACTATAAAATGAACTTCCCAGATATATGTATTAAGTGTTGTTCAAGATTAATTGAGAATATGTGTTGGTATTCAATCCTATAAGTTCCTTGACTTAAGCCCAGCAAGATTGTGATTTCATTTCCCATGGAAAACATGTTAATGGTGATTCTTCCTCGATTCAGTTTTTGTGTTGAACTTCTCTGTAATGATATTATGACATATTTGACAAAATTCTATAAATTGTAGCTTCAACTGTTCACAAATTTCAGAGTCGAAATTTTATAAATATCAGTTTTTTTACTTCAGTAACGTTTTCCCTTTAATAAAAAATGTACACTCAGATCGCATCAACACAATTGATACTCTTAGTTGAATGGTTTCTAGGAAGAAAGTGTCTGTTGTGTGATGTACCAACTATTGGCCAATAGAAAATTGTTTTTAGCTTTTTGTCTATCCTTTATTGGCATAATCGTCTATCGTCTTTAGTATTTATTCTCTTGCTCGTTTATTCCTTCGTTATTTGACATGGAAAAATGTACTCCATGCCATGATCTTTTATTTGGAGGTCTTTCCTGGAAAGTTAAAGAATTGTTGATATTCTACTATAATTAACTTACATCAACTCTGTTTGTGGTTCAGAAAGACCTCAACACTGCTCCATGAGTCATGAGAAGCACCAAAGTCCTCTTTCTTCTATTAAAACAAATTATTCTTTTGCCCTATTCAACTTATTTTTAAAAGAAGTCCGGTCCATATGTGAAGTTCATTGCACCCTTAACCTCCTTTCTTTTTTATGAATTTTTTGGAAACTGTGTTCTAAAGCTAGTACTTCAACAGATCCGTCCCATATGTGAAGTTCGTTGCACCCTCAACCTTCTTTCTTTTTTATGAATGTTTTGAAAACTGTGTTCTAAAACTTATCCAAAAAAAAAATCTCACTTCATCAGAAGAGGGTAAATTCTGAAAAGAAGATCCATGTATTCAAAGTTACTTCTACTAAGAGGAGTTAGTGAACCAGTTTATTTAGTTGAGCTTGGTCGGTCTTTCGTTGTCTCTCGATGATGACAAAACAGTAGTTCTGCTCGATAAAATGATGGCTATCATGGGAAATACCATGTAGCTTTCTAGTGTTTAAATGCAAGGAGGCGCACTTATGTATCAGAATGCGTGATTGTTTACGTTAGGATGAGTAAATGTATAAAACAATAGTTTCATGCTTTGTGATCTGACTCTCATTTTTTTCTTTTATATTATTTTTACAGTACAACAACATTGTGCTTGCTCTTAGAAGGGGGGATCTACAACTTCTTCGACGTGCTCTGCAGGAGCATGAAGACCAGTATGTTTACTTTTCCTTATTAGATGTAAGGCATTATATTTGCATATCCTAATAGCACCCCTCCCATTACCAGATTCTTAAGGTCTGGAGTTTATCTTGTCCTGGAAAAGCTAGAGCTCCAAGTTTACCAGAGGTTACTAAAGAAGATGTAAGTGTCATACTTTTCTTTTTATTGTTTCTTTCTAATTTGTATATAGGTATTAAAATCACTGTATTAATGGTCATACAGCTATATCATCCAGAAGCAGAAAGATCAGAATAAAGCTCATCAAATCAAGTTAGACTTAATTGTTAGAGCTCTAAAATGGCTTGAAATTGATATGGATGTTGATGAGGTAAACTATTTGTCTCTTATAGACTGGTTGGTTAAGATTTCATCTTCCTTTTTCAATTAGTGCTTTTTCCTTTACTTACACAACTGGAGCTTTATGTGCTTTGTTGCAGGTGGAGTGCATCATGTCCATTTTGATATATAAGAACCTTGTCAAAGGTTACTTTGCCCACAAGAGCAAAGTTGTAGTTTTAAGCAAGCAGGATCCTTTCCCCAAATTAACAGGCAAATCAGTAAACTCATAACAACGAGGCTGTGCCACTGTATCTCCCCAACTATGTTAGTAATAGAATGGCAGATTCCCAATCAGGGTGCTCCCCTCAATTATGTTGAGGATGACTGCTGTCTCCAGTCGCATGATGCCTGTAACACAAGTATGATTATTGCGGGGACTGCTTCTACCTGATTGATGCTGAACCCGATGGGCATAATGGATGTAACACAATTTTGCAGTTTTATTTGTTTTGATAACAATGTTAAATGGTGGCTGTAGAATTGATTTAAGAAATCTGATACATTGCTTATTATACTTAACGTGCCAGAGTGTATACTATGCTGCAAGACTCCAACTTCAGTGACCTTTTTTCATTTTATTTTCGAAGCCTGTTACTTGTACCTTCTGCAGATGTCCAATTTTGTATGATCATTTCAGTATCCAATTTCTACGAAGATGATATATTGTTTTTAGAGGTCTCACATTCATTACAATAAAACATTGCCAGTCTCAATATGGTTATAGAGCCCTCTCACTTTATTGAATATATCCAAGGATAACTTTAAACACCACAGTTTTATCTAATCTAATCTAATTCCATCCAACACAATTTTTTACTCGCAAATAACATGCCATAAAATCTGTTCTTTTATACATGATTACATCATCCACAACTAGTGTAAACAAGTACAAGCCTAAAATGTCTAATCTCTATTGTAAACCATCTAATATGAAAATTTCATATGTATCACTATCCTTGTGACATCTTTTATATTTTCAAAGAACATCTTTTTTCTCAAATACCCACTAAAGACTTTTTTCGTTACTTCTTCATGTGCTTTCTATAAGTAAATGAACATAGTGGAGATTCTTAGCAAAATATAGCATCTGTTATAGATCTGGCACACCATCACTGCGACATCCCTATTTATATATTCTTTCACTATTTCTAGAACTCTTGTAACATGGTGAGGTTCAAAATTTCGAGAAGCTGGAGGACAGGGCAAAGCGCGAACTAGGAAACAAAAATGAAAGGCTCACATCTCAACCATGCAATGTATTCATTTATATGTATTGCTATAGTTCAAGATCCATAAATAGATTCTGGGACAAAATTGTTGGAACTCAGTCACAGTATATATTACAAAAGCAAAAGAACAAATGCCATCACACAGAGTAGGCACTTCAGAAATATGAACTATCAAGCATCATTTGCAGGAAGCGCGTTTTCGATGTTTGATGGCATTAGTATGTTAAATCCATCTGCTGCAGTGGATATAACCATTCCTGGGATCTGAGAATGCCAGTGAAGTTCTTTCAAATCTTTCTGACCCTGTTAACAGTGCAAGAGATATGTCATAAGAATAACCATAAAGCAGATAAATTTTGCTCTCATCAGACAGATATATAGATATAACAACCTGATGAACGAAGAGAAGTTGTGGGGGCAAATCTGTTGGGGCATTGACTTCCTCCTTCATTTTAGCTTTGAATTCAGCCTCCTCTTCCTCATCTCTCTCTAAAGAAAGGTCCCAGATACTGATAAATAGAGAAAGGAATCAAAGATTACATCCATTGAGAAACATCCAAACTTATTAAGAAACAAAATGTGGGGAGAGAGAGGACTGTTCCACATTCTCATTAGAGTTGTGTCAGTAGGTTTTCTTACGTCAGCTGATTGTCTGATGATGAAACAGCCACAGTTGAGGGTTCATGGGGACTCCATTCGACAGAAGTGATGGGATGTTTGTGATATTCAAAGTGTGCCACGACAGCATCTCCTTCCTGTCAAAGCGAACAAGAGAATAAGCATTCATTCTCTAACTTGTATTAGCAAATTGACATGAGACCACCTATACTCTCCTTTCTCCTTCTTAAACCACAGTTTCTTCCACAATGAAGGCTCAGCCACTAGGTTGGATGTAGGACGTGACAAACTGCTACTAATGTCATCCCCACTTCGCAGCCCACCCCCACCCAAAGTAGTTAAATATTTAAACGGATAATCAGAATTTAGAGTATTAGATAATCACACATATAAATACCATTGGTGCCAACTGCCACGAATTTAAGGACTACTAGTAGAATACCTTGAGCAATCTAAGATCTCGAATAGAAAATGTCCCATCATCACTTCCAGATGCAAGCATACAGCTAGCCAACCTGGCGAAAAAGCAATCACATGACTATACAACCAATTAACCATAACTATAGATGTAGAAAGTAACACAACAGAAAAGCCAAATACCTGTTCCATGATATAACATTGACATCTGCCTTATGTGCCTTCATAGTTGTAGCAGGAGATTTACCCACACGGATGTCCCATATGCCAATACTTCCATCAGCTGAGCAAGAGGCGAATACAGAAGGTTCTGTAGGGCTCCACTGCATCAGAGGAAGTTGGAAAAAATGCTTTAGAATTTAGCAAACGTACTAAGATTGTCCAAATTGCAAAAGTTTCCCCTAACTGAAGGTGAGGTAAGTAGATGCAAGCCCTATATGAGCACCTGGAGATCTTCAACACTTGCACTGTGTCCAACAAAAGGATTAGCATCAATATTCCATGTTGTACCAGATGTTGGCTCCCATAAATGGATACAATTCTTGCAGTCCCCTGAGGAGACAAGTAACAACATCAAATATAAGATTAATTTATGACCATGGCATATCATCACACAACATAATTAATAATTATGTGCAATGATAGGATTATTTATGCCATACCTGACACGAGCCTTCCCGGAACAAGAGGACTCCAATCTATAGCATAGCCTTCATCTTTATGTCCGCCAAACTTAACTAAGGGTGATTGATTAGAGACTGCAGAAGCCCCGTGGCTAAGATCACTCTCTGATTCTGCCAAAGCATTTAAATGAGAGCTAAAATCCCAAACCTGCCAGTCCATTAACCTAATATAAGAGAGGAGAAATCATACTAGGGTCTGGATATATTCTTCCAGATCATTGACAAAGACTATATAACCCAGCAGAACATGATCAAATATGGAAATATACCATTTTGAGGTTTAAGATTGTATCACATTTTCTCTAGTTCTGTATAAATGTATTCATGTGTTTGCACCATGGAGAGTGATGCCAAACAGTTAAAAACATCATAAATACTCTCAAAAGTTAAAACAACTTAAAGAATTAAATTATCGACTTGCAAATTCAATTATTGAATTTTTATTGGGAAGAGTCTGACCTGAACATGACCAGTATCACCCCAAGAAGCAACTATATGAGGGTTTTGCGTCATAGCACGGATGCGATTA
This sequence comes from Nicotiana otophora, assembly GCA_000715115.1. Classification (NCBI taxonomy): domain Eukaryota; kingdom Viridiplantae; phylum Streptophyta; class Magnoliopsida; order Solanales; family Solanaceae; genus Nicotiana; species Nicotiana otophora. The sequence goes on along the minus strand of AWOL01S0041453.1, from coordinate 151,691 downwards.
ACACATCCTTCATGAAACACCTTGCGTAGCTGCAGATTTTTAAGAAAAGAAGTTTTAGCAAGAAAATGTGACGTATACACTGTCATACTAACTATATAGATGACGTTAAGAAATAAAAGTACCTGTAGAACAGGTGTCCCTGATCCAGCTTCCTCTTCTTCTTCTTCATCACTGTCACTACTATCGCTGTCCATATCAGTCTCATCGCCTGTCTTGTTTGGCACCAAGTCACGCCTTTTTCCAGATATATTAGATAACTTAAAAATTCCAATCGAGTTCCAAGAACTTTTCTCTGCCTGTAAGAATGAGAAAAACATGTTTCAGCTTAAATCTACTCTAACTCAAATGGTGAGAGCAACATTTGGGTTTTCACTTTCATTTTTCCTACTAATAGAAAAAGGAATTCTATACTATACACGGAGAAACAGTGACATTAGGAAACAATTATGTTTTCTTTATAAGGCTGACATTAGTAAGAAAAAATGTCGTATAATTCTTCTGTGTTCTCCCAAGGTTGGTTTGATATTTTGTTGTTACATGCACAAAGTTTTATTAAAAATATTGTCGTATAATTAACTATCGCTATGTTACAAAAATAATTCGAAAAATGAATGGGAGGGCAGTAAATAAAACAAAAGAAATTTCTGCAATGTACAAAAAGTTAGTAATTACTTTTGCTCATACAAAAATAAAAGTTTCATCAATGTATTGAAATGATCCTCCTCCTCGTATTATAAGAAAAGCTAAATGCCAGAGCAGCTCTTGGCTAGAAATAAATCAGCATTCATGATATTTCTATCCAACAACAACTCAAGCAATAAAAAAGAGCTTACTTGTGTTCCTGCTACACAATATACAGTATGTGGAAACTCAGTTCGCACCAAGCCCAGCGAGTCACGCAACACATCAAAACTGCCTCATTGAAAACCACAATAAAATGCAAGAATATATCACATTCAAACAAGATATATTAACATAACTAATATCAACAATTCAATTATTTATTTATTACCTCAAGCATGGCCAGCCAATATGGAAGGCATGAAGAGAGTTGTAAGCAGAAGGGTCACACTGAAGCTCTTCACCTTCCTCCAATTTGTCTACCCCTGGTTGCCATACCTTTGCTGGCAACGACGGTACTTCATTCGACGATCCTTCTCCTTTCTTTCCGCCCTGCTTTATTTATTTAAATTTAAGATTTTTCTTTCATCAAAATTGATTGCAAAACAAGAATACAAACTTTTTGAGATAAAAATCGCACCTTGTTCTTCCGTTTAGCTTTTTTAGGGTTCTTTAAGCTTCGAACCATCTTTAATTACGCTGAGAAACAGATGCAAAAACGAAGAGGAAGAAGGTAATGTGAACCAGACAGTGACACTCCACTCCCACTGCAAGGGTTTTAGAACTAGGGTTCTTGTATTTGTTTTTCCCTTTTCTTCGAGTCTGAGAATTGGGCTCACAAATGCGAATTTGGTCGGGTTTTGGGCTGTTTTGGCTACTTTCGCATGGGCCGACTTACTAATGTTGTGTAGATGAATATGAAAAGAAAGGAAAAGAAGGGATTAAAAACACAAAAATAATAAATAAATAAATAAAAAACTGCATACGAAGGATTTTCAAGAAATGAATTTTTGATATCTCTAAGTGACTACGTCAACTTTTTGTTATCTGGCGATCCTAACTACAGTTTTAATAATAACGGGGGCCAAAGCATACAAAGATATTTTTGTCATAATTTGTTTGAAAATTTTCCCTTCAATAATCTAATTCGACCAATTGTCGATCAATTGCCTCTCTACCCAAGGGTAGGGGTAAGATCTGCGTACACACTATCCTCCCCAGACCTCGCTAGTGAGATTATACTGAGTTGTTGTTGTTGTTGTTGTCGTCGTCGATCCTATATCAGCTTAAGTTAATTTACTTTAAGAAATTAAAACGTACATATTCAAAAATTCATGAATGTACAATAAATTGTACTATCATCTATTTTATGCTCTTCTAATTGTTAGCTCCAATGTTTTATTTATTGATTTTGATGATATTTGATACTTACATTTCATCAAAAACATATTTAACTGTGACGAAAACAATTCTCGGCATGCACAGCCATGCATTGTGGAAATCAGCTGAATTTTTAAAATGCTTGTAAACTTTTCGAAAAGAATTTAAATTTAAATTTGCATTGCTAAACACATCCAAACAACTACATTTTCTTTTTGCCATTTTTGCTCTTAGAAAATGAAACAGCTATGGTAATTGTGGCCAAGATTGAGGAACGTTCAAAATCTCTTATTTATAGGGTGTGTTTGGTACGAAGGAAAATGTTTTTCATGCAAAATGTTTTCCTAGAAAATGTTTTCATGGAAAATGAGTGATTTTATCATTTATTTTCCCTTGTTTGGTTGGTAAGTGAAAACTTTTTCTGGAAAATATTTTCTAGTATTTGGTTAGAGAGTAGAAAATACTTTTTAGAAAAATAATTTTTTATGCTACTCTCATCACCCCTCTTCCCCCAATTTTTCTACATCATGAAAAGAAAGAATTTTTTTATTAAAATTAAAAAAAAAAAATACTCTATTTATAACATGAAAAGAAAGTACTATTAATAATATTTACATTTATGGTAGGGGTGGGGTGGGGACAAGGGTGGGGTGTGTGG